>CANUEP010219261.1:0-40835 GCA_947857235.1 Jatropha podagrica
GGTAATTGAGTTGACTAAGGTTTAGTATTGGATTATGAAATCAAATTGGGAATTTAGTTAATTGGTTATGACTTGATGATTTGGTTGTTCTATTGGTCTATTAAAGTCTAATGTTATGTGTTGCATGATTACATGTTGGAGTGAACTTAGCTAAGGTGGGATTAATCGATCTTCCATATGTTATAAGCTGAAATACCTTATTATACGGTGACTAGTTAGATAAATATACATGTATTGAGTGAAATTGGGATGCCTAGGGACTATAATTGAGTAATGAAGCTTAATTGAGGATTTAAGCCTAAATGATGTATGAATATGCAATTGAATGAACCAACGTGTGATTATATGCTAGTTTGAGATAAATGTATGATCAGCTTAGGAAGGGAGCATGTACCCTAGTGTTTTAAGATCGTTGAACCATGTTCTTACCTGTGTTTGACTTGATTTTTTTTATAGATTGCATGAGTTATACTTGATGTATGATATTATGCTTGGTTGCATATTATAATGTGTGGACAGATGTTTTCCTATAATTTTGTTATTATGATGTTGAATTGCTTGACCTATGTACTACCATGTATTGAGCATGTGCTTATGACTTGGTAATACCAATTTGGTATTATGCTTTGGAAAGCTTAATGCTATGCACCAGGTACGCTTACTACTTGACATCATGAATAACGTTGGACTAAGATGTTTGTGCATTGTTGCGATCTTAATTGAATTACTTGAGCAATATATGTTACGGATGTGAGATTATTAATACTTGTGAAAATGTATGAGCATGGATGTTTTGGATTTATAAGAAGCTTATGAGCTTCTATGATTAATGAGCAGGTTGCAATCAAATATGCTTACTTATTATGCGTTGCTTGACATTTTGGTTGTGGATGTTAACTGGAAGTTGATTTAAACTGGATTGACCTAAAAAGAATTAATGAGCTCTTACTGTGGTCTTGGTTGAATAGTTGCTAGAATATGGTTATCTGTTTCTGAAAATAAGGCATGCTATGAATTTCGATTTGGATTGCGCTATTATCGTATGCCAGAACATGGGTGTCTTCAAGACAAGTGAACGCACTCTATTGACTCTATATCTAAAAGACTTTATAAGTCTACTGTTAAAAGGCTAACTAGCCTGCATTAGTCTGATGGTTATCAGACACTGTACTATTACCTATTCTGCTTCTGTTTTATCTGAGTCACTATTAAGGCCCAAATATCTGGACTAATGAATATGATATAGTTAGCACAACTGTAATAGTTAATTACTTGTAATTCAAGTTACCTACAAATTATTCGTATATGATTACTTGTTGTGCAAGTTATTTACAGGATTATTAATATGATTATCTATTATGCAAGATACTGTTATAAAAGTGTAACATGTACGTTTATACTGTGGATAGATTCTCAGATAAAGTGATCGGTTCTTCTATTGTACGATCTTTATTGTGAAGATATTATGTGAATACTTGAGTTATCTTCATGAACTAGATGTTATCACATGTGTGAATTAACACTGTTATGTGAATATTTAACTGCAAGCAACATGGAAATACTTATATATGAATTGCCAGAGAGACAAACTATTATTTATACATACTGATTGAATTGGGTTCTTGAGATGCAAACTTGGATGTGTTTATACTATAAGTGTTCACATAGAGATATAGTATGGGAATGTGACTTGTTTTGGTACATGACATTTTGATATCGTGTATGGTTTCAATGGACCATACTTCTATGCTACGTGAATGCATATATATTGTTGATTACCACTAAGTTTTATACTCAACATTATGTTTTTAACTCGTGTAGGTTGAAGTTTGTTAGCTGTGGATCTTGAGTACCTTTGTCTAGAGAGAAGATCTTCTACCTTCAGACTAGAGTGTGAGTCTAAACTGTAGACTCATGGCAGGTGTTAAATTTGGAATAAAGAGAGTATTGGTTTGTTATGTGGGGCTTGGAACTTATTTATTTCAGTACATTTAATTTATTTCTTGAACTCTATGAGAATTTTGATTTGTTCCATATAGACTTGGACTCTCACTTTGAGATTGAACTTTTGACATTTTTGGAATTATAAATGTTGGATTTGAGAATGGTTTCTTTTGATAATTTAGTTGTTACTTTGGAATGTTTATTAATAGGTAACCGCTTTTTAAATGGTATTTTCAAAGGACAATCATGTTGTTTTCTCTAGAAATTACCTAAACTATTATAAAATGGTTTAACAGGTTACCATTGCTGCTTTGAAAGATTTAAATTTTTCTAACTTTTATATTTTTACTGTTCAAAACAAGTTACGGGTTACAAGACTTTACTGTTTGTTTCTTTTTTTCAAACAATAAATACTAGATCTACACTAATAAGCAAGTCGGTACGTGCCTCTGGTACAGAATGTGACATCTCTTATTTGGCCTTGCAGGGTCGGAAATGGGGTTTACAGTATCTATTTTCTTTGTGTGGCAAGATGATTTTTAAGGGAAACTCTTGCAAATTTTTCATAAGAATTTCCTTAAACCTTGCTTTAAAAAAAATTATTACTTGCCTCCTTATGAAAATTTAGCCACTTCTAATATATAATATAGGATTATTAAGTAAGATAAGACGGTGCTTCGGCACCGAATATGGCATTCGTTATCCGGTCTTCTGGGATTTTGCGGCGGGTGTAACATTGGAATCAGTCACAAAATCCTTGGATCTTTATTTTAGGTTGTAGTAAAACTTAATATTTTTCTTTCTTAAAACAAAACACAGTATTAAACATAATAGTGCTTTTATATATTTGAGACTTATGTTTGTTTGTGTTTAATTTTATGACTTTATGTTTGTTTATGTTAATATTATGTAAACATTAGCTTATTTACATATTTACTTGTCTACAGTTTGAATATATTTTTACAAGTAAATCGAAACAGGTTGTTTATTTGAAAAAACAAAAAAAAAAAAATGACTTTCAGCAAATTTTATTGACGGAGTATCCACTGGTTACCAACAAAAATATAATTTTAAAAATAATAATTAAGTATATTATCGACAAAATATTAACATTTTCCTGACCAAATTATTAATGGAATACCGACCATTACAGATCAAAATATTTGCTGATCATTTACCCACTAAAATATAAAAGGATTTAACCATCAAATTGCCGACGATAATAAAATAAACTACCGACCAAATTTCATGGCTAATTTATCGACAAATATTTTTTTTGTAGCTAATTTTTTATCGACAATATATTTATGTCTGCATTCCGTCAGTAATTTAAATTACTGACTAAATTATTGATTTTATCAACAAAAATATCTGCTGGTAATCACTTAAATTTTTATAGTACATGATTTTTCATTAAAATCTCTTTATTTTACTTAATGATAAAAAGGATATGAAATAAATTCAAAAAATACCTTAAAACTTTTCACTCGATATTGCTGCATATAGAGCATATTCGAGGTATAAATATCATTGAAAATTTTAGATTGAAAGCCAATATAAGCTCCAGATATAAACAGAATTATATTTAAAAATAAACGAATAATTTTCAAAATTTGTAACATACGAATAATATATAATAATAATTATAATAACTTAATCCATTGATTGATAAACCTTTGATAACTATATCTTTCTTTCTAAATCATCCAAAGACCATTATATCATTGCATCCAAATATAACAATTCTTACCCGAAATACAAAAGACCATAAACTCAAGATCTATGTATTTAATATCAGAAAATTATTATAATAAAATAAAATAATTGTATAGGGAATTAGATCATAATATTAAATTATTTACAACTAAAAAAATAAAATAAAATTAGAATTTTGTTTTTTTCTTTTTAAGCTAAAATAAAACATCATAACTGCTACATAATAAAGAACCAGAAACTATATAAATCAAATATAATAAAATATAATGATAAAGAAAAACGAAAGTCAAACAAAATTATTAAAAATTTCTTTCTTTTAATAATTTACACCTCTTACACTTAATTCAAGAATATTTTCTTTCCCATGAATATCTCTTTCATGTCATCAAACGCGTAAACAAAACATATTGTTACATTGATAATGACACAAATATATTTTATATTTGTAGGTTGTTGCACTGTAATTACAACAATAATAGCAATAATTTGGAATCTTACCTATAAATTGTTACACTTGAAGTGTGACAATTGAACTTTTGCATGGAAATCTCACCAAATAATATATTCTTTTTTACGTTATTTCACTTATAATGTAATATTTAATAAGAAGAAAAAAAAAAGAGAATATTAATATGTAAAATTGCTGGATAGCGTTAAAACAAATTAAAATTCATTGTTTTTATTATAGTCATAGTGTAACAATGTTTATTTTACACTATGACTTACAAAAATTATCAAAACATTATTCTGACAAATATTTTTAGACCACACCATTTTAGGAAATAATATTTTATAAAACACCATTTTGTTGGTCTTTAGTACTGAACACGTTTGGATAGGAGAAAGAAATTGTGTTCACATGGGAAAGAGTGATTAATAGATGTTTAGCAAAGCTAATATGAGTAACTTTTATGTTTCTACAGCTCCACATCAGCAACTTTCCATCTAATGTTAAACGGTTAATTCACGAATGTATTTTACTGGAACTCATATTAAAGTTTTGGTATTGCCTAACAAATTGAGGGACAACCTTGTGAAATTAAGCCCCATATCCAATGGTTCAGCCACTGCCTTACGATTTTAGTAACGTTAAAACGGTGAATGTGCCTAAGATTGTATTGTCGTTTAACGGGCCGACTGATGTGGAAGTTGACCAATCTGGGATTTTCTTGAGTAATGGGGCGGAGCAGGTGTTCTTGGCTTTTGCTCCCTAATAGTGATCCAACAGACAAGGCTATTTTCGGGAATATGCAGCAACTAACTTACGAGGTGATTTATGATGTTAATGAAGGACAGGTAGGGTTTGCTGCTGGTAGTTGTAGTTGATTAATTAATCTAATCAAAATTTTGTGTTCCAAATGCTAGTTATGTAAGCAGTGACTTGTCTTTTGCTTGTATTGATTTATGTAAGTAGGCATCATGACCATGGTTAGGTTTCAATTTTGACCGGTTTGATTTCGGTAAATGTAATTTATAAATTATAAATTAAAAAAGAGAAGAAAAATATTTTTCATTTAAATATTTTTAATTCATATTTGATATAGGCAGAAGCATCATTAACAAAAATATTTAGTAATAACAATAATTAATATAAATGAGTTTCTTTTTTTTAAATAAATGTAAGTAAACTATGTGAATTGTAATTCTTCTATATTCTAATTAAGAAGACACATAGTCAATATAATTTAAAAAAATATATATATAATTGAGTACAAATCTATTTTTCGACATATCTCTCAATTTAAATTTATAAAAATTCAATACTAATAAAAAATTTTAAAACCATTTAAAAACGATTTGATTCCGATTCTATCTTTTTTTGAAATTAAAACTGCAGTTGTAAAACCTTCATCATGCGTATACGTAAGAACTAATGTGTTCATAAATCCCACATTGGTTTAGTACTAACTCGATTTTGCACTTCTTAATCCTCTAAAGGCCAAAGTTGGACAGCTGAGCTCAGTAACGCGAGCTTGTAACTCTTGTGAGGGCTTTAAAGTAGTGGAACGTTGTTTCAAACTAATTGGGCCGGGTCTATGTTGGTAATTTGCTGGGCTGCCCATGCCAAGCCCAGAGCTGAGTCTTGTGATCCTAGCGAAGGTTTGGGTCACTCCACTCCTGCAGAGGAGGGCACTGCGTGAGGCTGGTTTAACAGAGCAGCGAGCACCTCCCGCTCTTGACAGTGGATGGATAACGGGCTGGTGCCAATTGGGCCCATCATGGCTCTGTGGGTTGATCTCAATTGAACCATTACTTTTTTTTCTTTCCTTTTTATTTATTTTCTTTGAAAAATTTTAAACTATAACAACGTTATTTTTTTTAAATCCAATAATGACATTAGTTTATATTTTGTTTTTCTTTTTGAAAATTCCAAACTAACAATAAATTTTTTTTCTCTTTTTTTAAAGTTTACTAACGTTAGATCGTATTATCAAAGATTGTTTTCAAATTATAACATTCTTGCTTTTTTTTCAGTTTCTAAATTAATTATTTAAATCAACAAAAATTTTTATATCAATTAAAAATAATTATTATGATGAATATTACTGCTTATATAATTAATTAATTCATAGAATATTAATATACTTATTTATATGAAATTTATTATTTATATTTTAGTTAAAAAATAATAAGTTATTATATTGTTCATAATAAATATAAGTGGATAAAAATAGAATCTTAAAAGACGTGGCACAAATATAGACTTTTGATGATTTGTTTTTTTTATTTTTTTCATTTATAATTTAGAATAATTTAGACTTTTCAATTTAAATGCTTTGGCCATATTCTTTTGTAACAGATCATAGTAAAACTAATCGCCTTTTTTCGAGTCTCCACAATAAAATTTAAAGCCAAAGACAAACATATGTTGCTATAATTGTGCTTGGCGTTTGAGCTGGCAACTCCTTAACTTCAGACAATTGCTCCATTTTCCTTTTACAGTTTTTCATGTGAGAATTGCAATGGTATGATATTTATTTCATAACAAAAGCATCTTAATTCAAATGATAAGTAAATCAGAGATAGAAATTTAGAATTCTAAAAGTTGACATTATAAAATTATCTAAAAATTGATTATTCACAGCAATAAATCTAATTTTTGTAGCTCTCTTATCAATACAATTTGATTTAGCTTCAGAAATTTCTAATATCAAAATGTCTATATTATATTTTTAATTTTATTGTCGAATTGCACATCAAAAGGTTTTATATATTTTAATAATAATTATTACTTAACGCTCCACATGTGGCGAAGGAAAAACAGATGAGTTGTATGCTTTATAATTAAAAATATTTCAGTACCCATAATAATTATGATAATTTATTATGCTAATTAAATTTTTAGTTTATAAGTTAAGAATTCTAAAGGTACTGAATTTTACTATCAAAATTTTGAAATTCTGTATTTAATTAGAATAATAAAATTTTCATATTAAAAAAATTCTTTTCCATACACCATCATTGTCTTGCTTCATCCTTTATACCAAACATAATAAATTCATTTTTAAATAAATTTTACAATTATAATTTATTTATTCCAAACGGTTTTAAATGTTAGTTCTATCAAATGGTATTCAAAAAAATGAAAATAGAACAAGCATGTAATCAAAGGGTATGCATGTAATCAAAAATCATTTTCAGAGGATAAAAGATGGAAAACTGTGGCTATAGTTTGTCAACGATCACTTTAAAGAACCTATTTTTAACGCGAAATATATACAACAGTCTTTAACTAACCACATCAAATTACCTCTCCATCATCATCTATACAGTAGTTAAGACTGTAAAATACACCCACCTTTTCACTGGCATCCATCACTGTCTCTTGGCTAAAGTTTTCCTTAATCCTTTAATGATCTTAGCAAACCACATCAGGTTCATGATAAATAGTGCTGATGGCACCACAAAAACTACAAAACAACCAAATGGGCTCATCTGGATAACCTGCCAACCCATCAAGAAACTTGAATCATCAGTTGCTCATCTGGAGGAAATATGAGATTTCCGAACATGATTGGTCAAAGACCAAGTAAATCGCAAACCAATTGCGAAATAACAAAACCAAACCGATATCAATCAGCATTTCATCAAATTTCAAATGATTAGCTATCCAAATGGATATGATATTGTTCAAATCAGTAGAATAGTTGCAAATATAAATTTCCAATTTTCATAAAACCAGAGCCTAGAAGATATAAATTGAAGGAGGTCAGGATTCACCTGATCATAGTGCAGGAAGATGTGGTGAAACATGTATATGAACAGCAGAACTCTTGCAATCTGCATTCCATTGTTTACTTCAGCAACTAATAAAAAAATATAATAAATTCATGAAAAGAATATTCCCGTTATCTTAAATATAGTGAAATCGAACTTCTTGCCACTCAAGTCATTCCAGGTGGCTAAAAGATATATCAACTTATTCCAGGTGGCTCAGTTTGTCAGAGCAGCATGCAACATACAAGACAGTCAAATACCTTTGTCCTTATTAAGGGTGTCAAAATAGGTCATAACACGCAAATACGATTCGGTTAATATGCAAAATAAATGAGTTAGAATTGAGATTAAAGAAGTTCATCTCATAAACAGATTATCCATTCATAACTTGAATATAAATATGTCGTGTCACGGATTGATAACGCGGATTAAACGGGTGACCTAATTATTTTTAGTATCAGATATAAATACTTCAACTAAAACCCGATTTAAACTTTATTGTTATATTATTTATTTTAATAATGAATTTTGAAGAATCTTTGTATTTTATGCATAAAAATTTATTTTAAATATGATTTGTGTTAAATAGGTTGAAAATTAAAAATATAATAAGCAAGTTAAGTGGATCGTATACAGGTCAATATGATCCATTTAACGTGTTTATCATATTAGGCAGGTTACACAGATCAAATCCGAATCAACACAACCTACTTAAATCTGTTTACGATATTAGGCAAGTCAAACGTGTCATATACATGTCATTTGCCTAATTTTTGTATCATGTTCGTGTCACCTGCCTAATTTTTGTGTCGTGTTCGTGTTAACAAATTTGACACGATTATTAAATAGGTTATGTTTGTGTTGACCCTAATCATGTCACATGTTATGGAATCTATATCAAACTCAACATGTCAACCTGTTTTGACATCCCTAGTCCCTATTGTCTCTTAGAGTTTAGGCACGGAAATTTAAAAGCAATATTAAGCCCTGTCTTAAAAAGAAAAGGGAAAATTATGATCATACCCTATGTTTTGTCAAAAGATAACTACTTTACCTTTATATTGTTTAAAACATACTTCCATACCCTAATATTTTTAGTTTGCTATCCCATATCTGTTCGTTTTTTGAACTTTCAAATGTTAAACTGCCATAAAATGACACGTTGACCATAATTAAAAGACAAAATCAGAGGAAGATGAAGAGATATTTTGGTGAAAAAAGTCTCTCTTAAGACCATTAGATTTTTGTTTGACTTGTACTTTAAAATCACAAATATTGGACAAAAGGATAATATAGTGTAATGAACTCAAAATACAAAGGTATAGCAATCCATTTTTAAAAATACAAGGATAAAATAGTTATTTTTAGAAAAACATGGGAGCACGATTATAGTTTTCTCAAAAGAAAACAAAAAAAAAAAACACATGGTCATTTGCACAAATCTATTGATTATTTAGATCAATTTTGCTCTTATTTCTACTGGGAGGAAGTTCAAGTACCTTTGAGTGGGTAAAAAAAAAAAAAGAAAAGAAAAGTGCACAATACTAATATTTATATTGTTTTTCTATATGAAAACCTAAACCTAAAAGAAGAGTCCAAACAAATGTGATTCATCAAATTATAAATTTGAACACTTTTCTTCTTGTTTTCTGTTTCTTAAAAACGACATTTCAAGTAAAGCATATCATCCCGGAGTTGATATGTCTCCAAGCAGATACCTTTATCAAGAACTATCAATTACAAATCTTGGGTGCGCGCGAGGGTTATGAGAGGTACCAAAATGAATCCTGGAGTTAATAGGTCACCCCTCATAGTTGTAGACAAAGAATATATTTATCTAAAAAAAAACATTGAATTATGGAGCACAACAGCTATTCTTTGTCTTTTTTATCTATTTACAACTCAATTATGGAATGTACAGGATTTGATTGTTTCATAGTTAAAAATATGATTCCTGATTGTAAATTTCTGCATTATACGCTTAATCCTGACCAAGGAGGACGCAAGCATAATGTCCCATGGTAATCTAACTTTTGACACTTGTCAGTTCCTTATGTTTTTTGCTCTCTTTTACTCTAAATTTGTAACTAAACTAGATAGATATTTTATATGATGTTGAATTTTGTTGATGTAGAATCAAGGCTCTCACACAAATACTTCAATTCAACTAAAACCAATATGTCTAATATAAGCTACAATCTTATATGTTGAAACAATCAATAAAATTACTAACTAGCAAAAAAGTTTGTGCTATGTTACCACCATTAAAAGAAGAATAACAATTGAAAAAAGAAGCCCTTCCCGTCAAGGTGAGCAAGGATCATCTTGGACTTGTGCGTCCAATGAGAGAGAATGTGCAATAATTGTCAATTGTGCAAATTATTCTAATACTAATTTTGCATGATTACTTGCAGGGGCAGAGCCATTCAAGGGCCTTAGGTGGCCATGTTCCCCCACCCTTATCAACATCATGAATTCAAACCGCCACATCCTAACCTTATTAACATCAATTAATTATAAAAATCATGTCCCCTCCCACCTTTCTCATTGTAGGGCCCCTTGCCCCTTATCAAGGGAGTTGGCTCCAACCCTGACAGTGAGATTCAAATTAAAACAGCATAATACAAACATGTTTCTTAATTTTTGAGGTGACTCATAAGCTTAATTTCATTTTCCAATAAGATGTTATTAGAGTTCTATGTGAACTGATCAAGTTTTATCATGCAACAAGTGGTGACAATAAAACTTACTGTAGCTTATATTTGCTATATTTCTCAATTACCATCATTGACAACAAATAGACAACACATAAGGCTGTGTGTTTGCATATTTATCAAGTATCACAGAGAATCACTAGCAACACACATGGCAACCGGTTAGTTTGCATAAAACTGCATACAGATCTATTGGCATTCATTTCTATCTGCATAAGCAGCAAGATTGAAAACAAAAATAAAAACTCACCAACCAAGCAAGAAAGATCAGTAAACCATTGATAAGATATGCAGTGGATCTCTTCATGCCAGCTGTGTCTAGATACCTACATGGAGAGACAAGAATCACCTAACTGAAGCCAAAAGTTCAAACCTACATATGATCGACTTATTCTATACCAACCATCTCATATTAATCTCAGGAGTTGTCACTTCAGAGATGAGGCACATGTATGTATAAAGCTGCCCTTCTCCAGAAAACATAGAATATGCTACAGCAATTGCAGAAAGGGAATGATGTATAACCTGAAATCAGGAGATAGTGCTGTGAATTCCACTAGTATCGTTTCAAGAAGTCATACAATGTTTTCCAGAAACTGTTAGAGAGATTCTAATGGAGAAAAGTGGAATGTAATCAGAAAAAAAAAAAAAAAAAAAGAGAAAGATTGAAGATAAGAAGAAATTCCCACGAAAGGTCTCATTTTTAAGCCGATAAGTGACCAACATCTTTCATAAAATATGGGAAGGGCCACTAGTTACTTTCCCTCATTAATCAATTCTGATGATATTCACCAAACTTAAATTCCAAAAAGCAATATTTTGTGTTAAAGCAATTGTTCAATTAGTGATTTGGGCAAGCCAAGAGAATACGAAAATCAAATATGGAATGGTACATAAGAAGCTTTCCTCAGATTAGCAAACAATTGTTCTTTAATTAATCAAAACCTTTGTGAATAGGCATGAAAACTCTGTACAATGAAAACATCCATGTTATAAACACGCATGGCTAACATAAAAAAACAAAAAAGAAAAAAAACCATGAAATGGAAAATAACACAGAGTTCAGTACACTTTCATCCTACAGAAACCACTCACATACTCCATGCCTCCTAGAGAAGGATAGAACCAGAAAATCATCCCAAGATCAGCGAAGAAGTACCCAACAGAAACCTGTCAAAAGAAAGGGTATATTCTTTTCAATAGAAATCATCAAGTTCAGGGCTCAAACATATCAGAAGAACAATACCTATTCTGTTAGCAGGCGACTCAACAGAATTCACATTAAGTTCATAATAAGAAGACGACTGTACCGTAAATGAATGAAAAATGGGAATCTTAAGATGGTACCAGTGTAAATTGCAAACAGAAAAAGGAAAAGCCCTCAGGAAGTCAGGAATACAAATCTAATCTTGTTAATAAGAAATTTTGCAAATCCAAGGTAGTTCCCATATTAGAAGCTGAATTTAGGTCTCATTAACACATAAGTTGAATCAAATATTTCCTTCTCAGTCCAGCAACTAACATAGGCCTAAAGGTGAATATGTTAGCAAAATTTGAATGGACAAGATTCATAAGAAGGTTGACTCTCTGGATCACAAAAAGCTGTGAGTTAGTCAAGCACATCACAGAGTTTAAGGCAAAAAGTTAACCTAGTCCACAAGGCCCTCTTTTATGTATGTATTAGTGAAGCAAATATTTAAAATCAATATAATGTTCAAAAAGCACTTACCCCCAGTCCCAAAATACAGAGTGGTGAACTTCGTAAAGTAATAAGATCCGCATGCCGTTGATAGGAAAATATGTCTGACCAGAACACTAGGTAGAATGACACTGATGAAATAAAAAGGGCATGGATTGAAGACATACCTCTACAAATTTTAGGTAATTGATCAGTAAATGCATGTGAAATAATTATAGTGAAAAATGAAACAGTATCTCGAACTTGGACTCACCGATTGTTCCATTCAATTCGCTGAATTTTTGTAAGACCAGAATAAGGCTTGATATAGAAAGTGCTAATTAATTGAGTAAGGTCGTATGCCTATCAGTAGTGAAATCAATAAAGTATGAATTAATAAAGGCAAAAGGAAAGCAAATGAAGACCAGGTTAGATTTAGAGAAACACAGTCCATTAGAATTGAAGTAGCAATACAAATGAAGGACATGCATAAATACACGCTCCATTAAATCTAAGTTAAAGAAACTAGATTTTACAAAGCAGTTAACAATGACTTCCAAAATTAAACATATGAAAAGGGAGTTTACCACTTTAGAAGCAAATACACCACCAAGGATAGAAGTGTAAGGAAAGAAAGGAGCTGCTAATAAGTAATTCTTCGCCAGAACCTCAGCTTGACTTTGGTAGGACTTGATCGCCATAACAGTCTCTTTAGACACAAACACCATGATATATATAATCCTTCAATCATGTGTTTGATTTACTTTCTTCCCTTCTCGTTATCACCTTTCACCAACTTGTTAACAGATATGAGAAAGTTAGCAGAAAGAACGGAAAGATGCAAAATTCTAAAAATGTGTGCATAAGATCTTTGATATATACAACCCTCTGAGCATCTCAGACGCAAGTAATCAACTGAAGGACTGCTTATCCAAGAAAATAGATCAACTGAACATGCTTTTACTTTCTATTTTGCAATCTTCAGAAAGCATGCAATACAATTAGATGTTAGGATTCTTTATGCATTGTCCCTGAAAGAGCTATAATGAGTACGTATTGCTAGAAGAAACGCTAATCGAGAAGTTCATTGGCAGGTTGATTATTCATAAACAAGTAAAATTTAACAAGACTTGACTTTTACTGTTGAAAGGAGATTGCAACAAGAACATTACTGTCAATAGCTAATATTAAAAGTAAAAAAAAGAAGCTGTAGGATGACCTGGGCCACTCTCCTTGCACAGGGACTATTTGGTTTATCCAACTTATTTTCAGAGCTTTGTCATTCTATGATAATTCATCAAGAAAACCAAGAAACAAAATATAACATATTCCAAATATGCAAAGCAAAATTGTACTAAAATAATTAAAGCATCCAAGTAGATCAGATTTTAAATATTAAAGATCATATTGAAACACATTCCAAACACAGGAGAAACAATAAGACCCACAAGTCCCTAAACAAAAAATAGCCATGTAAACAAACTAGAAAACTCTAAAATTGTAAAGGAAAAAATTAGTAAAATCTGAAACAAAACCCAATAAAGAGCAAAAGAAAGAACCGATTGAAACGCTTACCACGAGCATCAAAGCAGGTATTTTGGAGGAAAAAACATAGAACCCATATAGATCAAAAGCAAATGGTAAATGGGTAATTCGCCAAAAACAAACAAGAATCCCAAAGTAGTAAATGGTTCAAGTTAATCAATCAATGGCAATGTAAAAAACAGCCTAGAAAAGGGAAAATGACGAGTTGTTGGAGATGCATGGGTATTTGAGAAGCAAGAAGATGATGTGAGAAATTGCACCAACCTTTAAGGTGCAAAAAATGTGAGTGCCTTGGGAAATTGGAATCTCTAACCGAAGCAATAAATGAATGATCTAAGAAAGCAGCATGAAATGGGAAAGTGGGACATGGTATTGTTATTATATGTGTGGGTATATTGCCTCACGATAATCTGCACTGCAACATACATTATTCCAGGAGATTTGGGCATTGGGCCATAGGAGCCACCCAATGTCAACTATTTGAGTAGCTATTGTTTTTCGTTTCTGGCCGGCTAGAGGGGATGGCAACGGGGACCTGTAAAAACGTAACTATCTAATATCTATGTCCAAGCCCAAGCTACCATCCGAGGGGTCAACATTATTTAGATGTAATTGAAAACTAAACCAAATCAATTTTGTTCGGTTCAATATTTAATTCGGTTTTTAGCAGAAAAAATCCATGGTTTTTTGTTTGATTTCATTTTTGTAATACTGTAACGCTGAATTTATTTTACGCTTTAAATAGTGAAATAGAATCAAAATTGAATTAGATTGAAATAGTTTGGTTCAATTCAATATGTTATTCAATGCAATTTCAATTAGCCATATTTTTCTTATTTTGATTATTGATTAGTTTATTTTGATCAATTTGAAGACGTAATCTACCAGGATGATCAATATTTGGATCTAAAATAGAAATTAAATTGTCCAATTTCAATTCGGTTTGATTAACATCTTAAGATTCGGTTATTGATCAATTTGGTAAAAGACAATTATTTCGATTTTCGATTCCATTTTTTACCTATACCTAATTGAATGTGATATGGTTCAGATAATTGAATCAATCTGTTTTGATTTTGTATCAATAATGTTATCATGAAAATGTATTAAGTCAAATTAAATTTAACCAGTTTAGTTCGATTAAATTCAATTGAACCAAATGCTCACCCTAGAAAGCTAAACCATTTTCAATATTCCGAACTTCACGGTTTGTCACAGTTGCACCTCAAAATAAACTTAACCTATTAGACACTCTAATTTTAAATTTTTATCATAATTACACCCGAAAAGTCGGTCAAAATTGAGATTAAAAAATAATAAATATGAGACCCACTACACTTCGCTAACTTAACATGCTAACTAATTAATTGAATTATCTAACACATTCTCTTAATTTATACTATATATAAATTAGTCATGAATCCACGCTTCGCGCAAGGTACTTATATGTTTAAATAATAATAATTATTAAATTATGTTGCTACTCTTTTGTAACGTTCTTTTGATTTGCAATTTTTATATTAAAATTAAGACAAAAAGTGATTAAAACTAAATTATTTGACACGTATTTTTAATATGAATATATTTTTATTTTATTTTTAATGAATATATTTTTGTTAAAAATAGATATAAAATAAAATTGAATATAAATATATACAAACACTTCCATTAAATATAAAATATGAATATTATTATTAGTTATTTTACTACATATTTATTCTTTGCTGTGAATTTTTTCATAAATCTCCTCTTAATTTTCTTTCGTTTTTTTTATTAAGTATTGAATAAAAATTATTTTTAAAAAAAATGAAAATTAAAAAATTTATGAAAATTCAGATTTAATGATTTATAATATTATTTTCTATGTTAATAATATATAATTAATATAATTAAATATCAAAGTCATAGTTATTATTATTAAAAAAATAGAATATCAAACAAAAAAGAATCACAACATCCATGTAAATTCATCAAACAACTCAAGATTAATAATAATTGAAGGTATATAGTTGTTCTTTTCATATTTAATATTCTAACGAAATAATTGGAAATGGGCAAAAAATATTTATGGACTAAAAAGGTAATATAAAAATATTTAACAATTTAAAATTTGAAAACTACAATAAATATATAAAAAAGAAACAAATAAACAAAAAGGTAAAAAAAAAGAGGATAGCATGAAGTACTATAAATGAGATAAGATAAACTAATACAATGAGATTAAGGAAAATAAGAAAATTAAGAAAAACTTCAAAAAAAAGTTTACATATAAACTAATACAGTGAGATTATATATCATGCAGATGCAAAACTATGACTCATCAGCAAACACAATAATTGTAATCAAAACTTACATTTAAACTAATGATATAAATAAACATTATGTTTATAAATATAATGAAAATTTTAAATTAAAAAATAAATAAACATACAACATTGTATTTACAATTACCAAATATGCAAATCATCTCCAGCACTAATAGAATGTATTTTCCATTGAAAGAGTAAGAGAAAGAGATGCATCTGAGTACAAGTTTTATAGAGAGAAGATATAGATGAAAAAAAAAAGAAATGTATAGATATATATAGAGAAAGTTAGATATATTTATATATTTATATAAATATAGATAAAAGAAAATATTAAAATTTAAAGAATTTTAAAGTTGTACTTATCTAAATAAAATTCAAAGTGATAATAACAATCTATACATATCTATTAAAATAATTATAAATAAATAAAAAAATATATTTAGAATCCAATCAAATTGTAGAAGAATAAAATAAAATACTAAAAATTTCTAAAAACAAATTAGAAAGATGAAAGGAGTGAAATCTAGAATTTTATTTTTTTTATATTTTAGTTGAATATTTATTCAAACATTTTTTATAACTAAATGTTTTTAAAATCTCAAAAAATAGAGTTGCTTTTTTTTATTTTTAAAAGGGATATACAATAAAAGAAGAATTCTTGAAATATTTTTATTCAATATTTTTATATAAATTTTAGGCTCCGTTTGGAACAAATGAATCATGATTATAGAATTCATTTATAAATGAATTTTAACTAGAATTCATTTGCAAATGAATTTATCATGTTTAGTACGCTACATGTTAAAATAAAGAATTCAATTGAATTCTACAAAATTATGTTTGAAATAATTTCTAAATGAAAATTTATTTATCTTTATTTCCTAAAATACCATTGATATAATAATTTATATAAAACACTAATATAAATTGATACACTCATATTCCACCATAATTAATTAATTAATGATTTAATTAAATTTTAAAATTTTATATTTTAAGTTCTTGCGTCGTTAATAAGGACAGAAATGACGTGTATTAGATAGTTTTAATAAGGGTAGTTTTGTGGAATATAAGTGTATCTATTTATATTAGTATTTTATATAAATTATTATATCAACGGTATTTTAGAAAATAAAAATAAATAAATTTTCATTTAGAAATTATTCCAAATATAATTTTGTAGAATTCAATTGAATTCTTTATTTTAATATGTAGCATACCAAACATGACAAATTCATTTGCAAATAAATTATATTTGAAATTCATTTACAAATAAATTCTATAATCATAATTTATTTGTTCCAAACGGAGCCTAAACATATTAGTGGATTAATTCGTGGAATTCATTTACAAATTCTAATAATTTTAATAGAATTTGAACTAAACTTAATCAATTCCATGGAATTCAATTCATAGAATTGAAATCCATATTTTTTTTCATACCAAACACAAAAATCTGAATTTTCAAATGAATTTCCAAATGAATTTCATAAAATTTTATGGAATTCATTTGTTCCAAACGGGCTTAATTATAAAAATTTATATTTATATTTATGTATTTATTTATGTATTATCTCATTACTTTAACTAATAGTTTTTTACTCCTCACATAGGTTTAAGATTTAATATTATTAATGTAATTAATATACAATAAATAAATAAAAACATCAATTAAATTATTAAATATTTTAACAATATTTTTTGTTACCGTTTTAATAAAAATTCAAATTAAATTGATTTGTTTCTAAAATATTTTAAATTAAATTTAACGTGAGAGTACTAATTAAGATTTAATTTATAAAATGTATTAGAGTCATATTTAAACACTATAAATTGATTAGGATTTAATTAATAAAATGTTTTAGAACCATATTTAAACACTATAACTATATTAGAATTTGAGTTAAAGATAAATTCATAAAAAAATGTAAAAAAAAATTATTATTTAACTATCAAATATAAATAATTAATAATAGACGTGCAATAATAACAAAGTCAAAAAGTGAGTATGAATACAGGAGTCATTTACAATTAGTACTATATCCATACAAGTACATGAGAAAATATAAATTTAGAATTAAAGCAGAATCTTGTATCTGATGATGCAACACCGTTTACATTTTGGTGTCCTTCCTTATATTTCATTGATAGTTAAATTATCATAAAAATACAATCCAATTAAAGTTTAATTGGAGTTTACCATGCTATAACTTACTTGCACATCCCAGAGTCACCATCCCTGAAACAGTAACAATACGCAGATCAAATGAAATATCATGCTATAAAATAAAATAAAAAATAATAAAAACCAAAAAAATAAAAGAAGAAAGTATTGAGAGATACAAAACATTCAAGGAGTTTATAATGTGTGTTTGGATTAAAAATTCAACTAAATTTTAGGTAGTTTATAATTTAAACAATTCAAATAACGTACTTTAAGAATGGATAGATACTTACAGTTATATATAGATAACGTTTAGTAATTTAAGTAATTTAATATGGATAATTTATAATTAATTATTAATTAAAATATTTAAATCATCCAATCACAATACAGAAAATTTTTTATAAATTTTAAAAATTTATAAAAATAGAATGCTGAACAAAGAGAAGGCTTTCAAATCTTCTTTTTGTTTTGGCAGCCTTCAAATCTTCTTTTTGTTTTGGCTTTCATTTATATATATATGGAAGTCAAGTGTAAATTTTTGAAAATGCTAAATATGAGGAGAACAATAATTATTTAGCAAGATTATAAGAAAATAAAGTGTAATAACAACAATTATAAAATGATAAATTATTTTATAATTTTAGTAAGATCTTTATCATGATAATATCTATAAGTTACATCCCAACAAGATAATACATTAAATTAAATTAAAATTTAATTAAAATACAAATAATTCAGGCCATAAAAGAAAAAATACTTAATTTCTTATTTTAATGATTACCTTACTGTATGGGTAATTTTATATACCAAGAGCTAAGCTGTACGGATATGGGACACAAGATATGAAACATACGAAATATATGATAAATAAAAAAAATTATTTATAATAAATAAAAATAAAAATATTTAATTTTTTATTTTAATATAATTAATTAAAATTAAAATACATATAACCCAAACTATAATATAAGAAAATATTTAATTTTTTATGGAATAGTTTTATATATCAAAAGATAGAGTGCACAGATATATAATATGAAATACGAGAACATACGATATATGACAATAAATAAATAATCATTTATAATAAATAATAAACATAAAATAAAAATTTTTAATTTCTTATTTCGATATAATTAGTTAAATTCTTGAAATTATTATCACTGTTGAAAAATATATATCTATATATATAACCTATAAAAGTAGGATAATTTGCTTTATATGAAAGTCAAACGTAAACTAAATAGAGTTTAGCACTTGATATTATTTTGGATTAGAGAACGACAGATGTTAAAATTCATACAATTCACTCAGACAAAGGATCCTCTTTCAATATATATTTGTAAAAAAAAAATTATTCTTGAGCATTTAATATATTAATATAAATTTTTTCTCTTTAAAAAAATTAAAAAATAGTCCACATGCTTAAAAAGAGTGTGAATAAATAATATATTATTATTATTATAAACATCATACAAGCAATTTAAAAAATATGAATTGGATCGTATGAAATACAATAATTTTTAAAAAAATAGGAGATTCATACGTTTAGAATATACTACGCTAAATAAGTAATACATTAATATTTCAAATATATATATAATAATTTATAATAAATTATAAACATAAAATAAAAAAACTTAATTTCTCATTTTAATCAAAAAAATATTTAAAAGTATTTTATATTTTATTGCTAATAAAAAAACATTGGTTGATTAGTTTGGTGTGTAGAACAGTTTCATATATCAGAACTGAGTTGTGTGAAAATGGGACATGAAATACAAAATATACGATATATGATAATTTTTAAAAAATATAAGACATTCACTCTCTTAAAACACACTACACTAAATAAGTAATATATTAATATTTCAAATAAATAAATAATTATTTATAATAAATATAAAATAAAAAACACTAAATTTCTTATTTCAATACACAAAGGGAAATGAAAAAAAAACCTTCATTTTCATTGGTAATAAAAAAAATTTTAATTGATTAGCTTGATGTTTGGAGTATTCCCATATAGTAGGAGTTAGATTGCACAAACACAGGACACGAGATACAAGAACCTATGAAATACGATAATTTTTTAAAAATATAAGATATTCATATGCTTAGGACACAATGCACTAAATAAGTAATAAATTTCAAATAAATAAACAATCATTTATAATAAATTATAAACACAAAATAAAGAAAAATTTTAATTTCTTACTTCAATGACACAAAAATAAATTAAAAAATACTTCATTTTTATTGATAATAAAAAAAACTTGGTTAATTAACTTAGTGTATAGATTAGGCTCATATACCAGTAACAATGTTGCATAAAAACGAGATACGATAATTTTTAAAAAAGATAGGACATCTACACGCTTAGGACCTAGTGCACATATTAAATAATATATTAATATTTTAAATAAATAAATAATAAATATATAAACAGAGCAGTTTGTATTATAAAGAAGCTTTTGAAAAAGCTAAATGTGAATAGGACAATAATTATTTAGGATAGTTATAAGAAGATCAGATACAATTGTAAGAAGATTAATTGCTTTATATTTTCAGATAATATTTTTATCAAAATAATATCTATAAAAAATATTATCTCTAACACTAATATATTAATATAAATTTATTTTTTATTATAAAATAATTAATAAGTAATTTATATGTTTACATATATGATTTTTAAGAAATAAAACTTTCACATGCTTAGAACACACTATACTAAATAAAT
Source organism: Jatropha podagrica (assembly GCA_947857235.1). Lineage (NCBI taxonomy): Eukaryota > Viridiplantae > Streptophyta > Magnoliopsida > Malpighiales > Euphorbiaceae > Jatropha > Jatropha podagrica. The sequence continues at coordinate 21,035 of CANUEP010219261.1, forward strand.
AATACATTAATATCTCAAGTAAATATATAATCATTTATAATAAATCATAAACATAAAATAAAATAAAACATAATTTCTTATTTCAATAATATAAAACAAGTTAAAAAATAAACCTCACTTTTAATTAGTAATTAAAAAAATCTTGATTGATTAGTTTGGTATATGGAATATTCTCATATGTTAGGAGATAAGTTGCACGGATATGAGATATGAGAATGTATAAAATATGATAATTTTTAAAAAAATATAATCTCTACACACTTAGAACACACAACACATAACACACAATAAGTAATATATTAATATTTTAAATAAATAAATAATCATTTATAATAAATTATAAATATAAACTAAAAAACTTAATTTATTATTTCAATTACATGAAAACAAATTAAAAAAAAACTCTTCACTTTTTATTGGTAATTAATAAAAAAACTTGAATGATTAGTTTGATATATGGAATAGTCTCATATATTAAGAGTTAAATTGTATTGACACGTGACACAAGATATAAAAATATAAGTTATATGATAATTTTTAAATAAGTAGAACATTCATATGATTAAGAAACACTACACAGAATAAGTAATACATTAATATTTTAAATAAATAAATAATCATTTGTAATAAATTATAAACATAAAATAAAAAAATATAATTTCTTATTTCAATGAAATAAAATAAATTAAAAAACACTTCATTTTTATTGATAATTAAAAAAATCTTAATTGATTGCCTTGGTATATGAAGTAGTCTCATATACTAGAAGCAAAGTTGCACGTACATGAGACACAAGGTATAAAAATGTACATGATATGATAATTTTTGAACAACTAGGATATCCACATGCTTAGGACATACTACACAGAATAAGTAAAATATTAATATTTCAAATAAATAAATAATTATTTGTAATAAGTTATGAACACAAAAAAAAAATAATTTCTTATTTCAATGACATAAAAATAAATAAAAAAATACTTAATTTTTAATTAGTAATTAAAAGAATATTGGTTTTTTTAGTTTGGTGTATGGAGTAGTCTCATATGCCAAGGATTATGTTGCATGGACACAAAACACGAGATAGAGAACATACGGAATGCTATAATTTTTAGAAAAATACGGCATCCACACGCTTAGGATACACTACACAAAATAAATAACACATTTATCACACCATACCCCACTATAAGATATGACATGTCATTCGTAATATAATTAAAAATACTAAATGTTTATAAAATACTTACAAAGTATACTACAAAAGACTTAAAATTTTCTTTTATTCATTCATAATTAGTAATAACAAATAAAATGTAGTAACTAAAATGAAATTAGAAACTTTCTTTGAGTTCTTACAAATACTATAAGGAAAATGCCTTATTAATAATTAATTGAATACATAAAATATAATTTCTATTAAGTAAAATAAAATATTTGAAACAATAAAATTATTCAAATCAATTGTATTTACAAAGCATGAATGTTTTCACAACCTATAAGCCCCATAAAATGGGGTTACATACTGAATTATTCCTATTTTTCATAATTAAGGAAACCGTGGTAAAAATATATAAGGATATATAAATATAATATCACAATTTGTACTGTAATTAAAACTTCATATATATCTGCTCAATTAAATGATTATTCTATCAATGCTATATTATACATCATATAATATTTTCAAAATAAAATATTATGGTAAAAAACTACAAAAACAGCTCCTGGTTTCTCCTTCCATTTTTCTGCTATAGTACAGAAAATATTATCGCTAAACAAAATTTATTAGTGGTGTTAATTTGTATATTTGACAATAAATTCGTTTCCCTTTTCAAAACTATCAGTGACTACAAATAAAATTTTATTAGTAATATTATTTTAATATACTCAACAATTCCAATAATTTTCTATTAAAACTCAAATAAGAGTTTCAAGTAAAGGCACCTCAATATTATCGGTACCAATAAAATCCTTATTTCAAATTCAGATGTTGCCCTATACAAAATGATAGAATATTATCAACATCATTTCAATAAAATTTTCAATCAAGAAATTCAATAAAATCCAATCAGTCTTAGTAGCATAAATAGATTCAATCTGAAGGGTTATCAATGTCTAATGTGCACATCTAGATAAAGCTATGTCAACTTCAGTCAGTGATAATAATATCAACTGAAGAGGGAACAACCTCAATCTCATAAAGAGAGAACACTATCAATCATAATATCAGCTTCAACTAATAAAGTGATACCGGTAAGGTAATAACCATGTCTATTAGCTATTATAAAACTATAAATCATTTCATCCATTTAACAATATCAAAATCACATTGGGCAATATTTCATTTCACAATACTATTAAAAATATTCAATCAAAGCCACCATTCAGACAATAAATAATAAGTGACTAACATTCCCTTTTAAATGTAAATAGATTTTCAAATCAAATTATAGAAATCATTCAGAAATCATCTTATATAAAATACTATCTCTTTATTTTAAAATCCATAAAATGATATTCAATAATTCCTTTAAAGAAATAAATCATTTTATAAAATATTTATGAAATTAAAAATATATTTAACTCTAATTAAAATAGAAAATTAGTATTGCACTAATCTGACTTATAAAGCTGCACTAGCTTTTCCTTCTTATTTATTGACTTTAATCAACTTCTATGGTTTATCTTAGCCTATAAATAAATTATATAATTTATTTTAGTTCTTTTATTCAACTGTATACTAATGTTATATTCATATTATTCATATTTCCAGTTTACATATGCATTTCTTTCATTAAATCTCATCTCATAAACTTATAATCTTAATCAAAGCAATTAATTTAAATAATTCATAATTTATGTATTACTTCAATTTCATATTTTTTTACCACACAATTAAATTTATTATTCACTTTAATAATTATAAGAACACATTAGTATGGCACGTTCTATTTATTAAAAATCATATATATATATATATATATATATATATATATATATTTCACCTTCTAAGCTAATTTACTATTTAGCCTCTTAGATTTTTTTAAAAATAATATTTATCGAAATCCTCTTATCACTTTATATCCCTCAATAACTTAAACTTTATAATTTATTTGGTTAACTTGATTTATTTATAAACCATTCTTTATTTAATTTACTAACTAATATAATAAAATTTTGAAATCAAATCCTTAAATTCTTTTACTTTGCTTATTCTCAAATATTCACTTAAAATTTTATTTACAATTACTTTATTAAATCTAATGAGATGCAAATCCAATTTTGTATTTTATTAATTAACATATCCTTTTATCAATTTATATTTTACTTAATAATATAATTTATTATTTTATAAATTTATCATTCTTCTTTTTTATTATAATTTAGCAATATTCTATTTATAATTTGAACTACCTATAGTTAAACATTTTATTTCCAATTTAGTTCCCACAACCCATCATTGGGGCAAAACATTTCAATATCATTTTCATTGTGTCACAATGTTTAAATGTCAATATTAATTTTGTCTGTCTCTGCGTTATTTACTTTTTTTTTCATTGTATTAGTATTTTTTGTTAATTTAGCTCATTCATTTCACATCTATTTTCATAATATTTTCTTTTAACTTAGTCAAGCCAATTTAATCGAAATCACTCAATAATTTACAGTTGAATTTCAAATTAAAATTGTCAAATTAACTTTAAAATATAAAAATTTGTGACTCCGAGTTCGGATTCAAATTCAGCGTGTGAAACCGGTAATTTTGCCTTTTTTGGACTCACCCGTCAGTTGCCGGGCGGTCACCGGGCCACCGCCTTGGCGCCGTTTACGGTGGTCGGGAAATCGCACAAGCCCAGAATTTCGCAAGGGTGCCACCAATCGATTCGGTTTTTCACGAGGTGTCCAAATCCATCCTTAGTTCGTGAGCCAGTGACTCTTTTTGCCGGAACCGAGCCTGCAGTAACCTTCACGCCACTGCTCATGGCGAACTCACGAATCGAAGCCTGTTTCTGAAATTGAGTAAGGGAAAGGATCGACTGAGGAAAAGGAGTCGATCTGGCCTCCTTCCGTTGCCTCAACACCCCGGGATCGGTGTGATTTGACGAAAGTCGACGTAGCAACTGTGCAGAACTTCAGTGGAGGAATTACTCTTTATCTTGAAACAAATATAAATATAACCTTTATTAATGTATATACTTTTAACAATTAATTTCTAACTCTTTAATATAATCAACTAATGATAATTTATAAATTCTTGATTTTGACAAATAAGTATATAAATGTATTTCTAATTTATATGTTAATAATTTAATTACCAACTTATTAACGATTGGCAATCAAATAAAATTACTAATTCAATAAATATGAAAATAAAATCGCCTTAATATTATAAAAAATTATATTAAAATCATTTTGGTGACTTCTCTTGGATTTTTCAGAAATCGGGGTGTTACAATATCATATTTTAAATAAATAAATAAATAATCATTTGTAATAAATTATAAATATAAAATAATAAAAAAACATAATTTCTTATTTTAATGACACAAAAATGAATTAAAAAAGTACATAATTTATTATTGGTAATTAAAAAAAATACCTTGATTGATTGACTTGGTATATGATGTAGTCTCATTTATCTAGAAGTTAGGTTGCACGAATATGAGACACAAAATACAAAAACGTATAAGATATAATAATTTTTAAACAAATAGGACATATATATATTTAAAACACACTATATAAATAAGTAATATATTAATATTTTAAATAAATAAATAATCATTTATACTAAATCATAAAAATATAAATAAAAAAATACCTAATTTCTTATTTCAATTATTAAATTCTAAATGTTATTATAATTATTGAAAAATATATTAATAGTGTATATGCATTTTTTTTTATATAAGACATATCATATATGATTTTTATTGTTGTTAGTGAAAGACTTTACATGATATTTAAGAAAATATATTTTAATTAGAAATGAAAATTACTTGACTCGATAGGTACTCGATAAGATCCGATCTGATCTTGGTGAATTAAGATAGTGAATAAAAGAGGGACGGATTCAGATAGTATTTTTACTATCTGGTTTGAGTTGGGTTAAGAATCGAATACTTGTTATCCATTATCTGTTTAATTAATATTCTAAAAATATTTTAAATAATTATTTATATATATATATATATATATATTTGCCTTTTTAATTATATTAATGCTATAATTATATTTAATATTTATATTATATTTTTATTAAGTCAAAATAATAATTTTATAATTTCTACTTATCCTTTTGTTTTTAAAAAATAAAAAAAATATATTTTTAAGGTAAACAGATTTGAGTATTTAAACAGGTAATTATAATCAGATTTGAAATAAATTTGATTATTAGAAGTGAATTTTTATACAGATTTAGGTACCTAAATTTTTAATCGGATATTTAAATTGGTTCGAACATTTATAATGCATTTAACGATAATTTTATTATATAATTTTATTATTTTTGAATAATATTATGAATATTATTTCCATTATATAGAAGCGTAAATAGAACAATTTGCTCCCTGGTGTTATTTTAAATTAGAGAATAACAGATGTTAGAATTCTAACACAATTTAACACAATTGTACAAATTATAAGAAGATTAGTTATTTTATATTTTTAGATAATCCATTTATCAAGATAATATCTATAAAAAGATTATCTCTCGTATATAATATATTAATATAAATTTATTTCTAGCTAGAAAATAATTAATAAGTAATCCACACGTTTAAAAAATTGTGAATAAATAATATATTAAAATTAAATAAACAATACATAAAAAATTAAAAAAAAAATTGAATTGGAACGTAGGACATCCACACGCATAGGACATCTACATGCTTAAACACAATACACTAAATAAGTAATATGCTAATATTTCAAATAAATGAACAATCATTTATAATAGATTATAAACATAAAATAAAAAAACTTAATTTCTTATTTCAATGCATAAAATAAATAAAAAAACTTCATTTTTTATTGATAAAAAAGACACATTGATTGATTAGTTTGGTCTATTAAGTAGTTTTATATATTAAAAATTATATTGCACGAACAGGATACGAGAAATAAGAATCCAGTCTTTTAAAAAAAAGATAAGATACTCACACTCTTAGAATATAGTATATTAAATAAGTGATACATTAATAGTTCAAATAAATAAATAATTATTTTTTTTGCAATTCATATTAAGGTGTTAAAATGGATTATGACACGCAAACACAATTTGCCTAATATGTGAAAAAATGGATTAGGGTTAATGTTAAACGGTCATGTCATAAACGAGTCACTTCTCTATAACACAAATATAAACGTTTTGTCGTGGGTTGACATGCGGGTGACTCTTCTATTTAAGAGTAAAAATGTAATTTTAGTGTTAGATATAAATACTCCAATTAAAATCTATTTAAATTTTATTGTTGTATTGCCTTTTTATTTTAGTTATGAATATTGAAGAATTTATCCATTTTATATATAAAAATTTATTTCTAAGTACGATTGGAATTAAATAGGTTAAAAATTAAAAATATTATAAACAGATTAAGTAAATCATATAAAGGTCAACACGATTCACTTAACATTTTTATGATATTAAGCAAGTTATACGAGTTGTATATGGATCACTTAACATGTTTATGATATTAGGCTAAATTGCCAAGTGTAAGGAGCTAGCATAATTATAAGGATATAATTTATAATGACAACAATTATAAGAAGATAAATAATTTTATATTTTAAGATAATGAGGAAAATAAAGCAAAGAAGACTAAACTAATGCTAATAAGCAACAACTATTTTATTCGGAAATAAGAAATGAATATGGAGAAAAATAATTTCAATAATTTTCTCTTCGAATCAGAAGAAAAATAAAAAAGCTACAAAAATTAATTTGTAAATAAAAGTTGATTTTATATCCAAAAAAATAAGCAATATAAGTAGAACACCTACATGCTTAGGACACATTGTACTAATAATTATAATATATTAATATTTCAAATAAATAAAAAATTATTTATAATAAATTATAAACATAAATTAATAATATTTAATTTCTTATTTCAATATAATTAATTAAATTTTTAAAATTATTATTACTATTAAAAAGTACATTAATAGTCCGTGTACATTTTTTGATGCGGGTCATAATAAGGGGTGTCAAAATGGGTCATGATACACTAATATGCTTCGCCTAACATGCAAAATAAATGGGTTAGAGTTGAGATTGAATGAGTTGTGTCATAAACGAATTATTCATTTAGAACACGACTATAAATGTATTGTGTCGCGGGTTGGTAGGCGGGTTAGGCGAGTGACTCATTTATTTAAGAGAAAAAGGTTGTTTTAGTGTTAGATATAAATAATCCAACTAAAATCTATTTAAATTTTATTATTGTAGTACTTTTTTATTTTAGTTATGAGTCTTAAAAAATTTATGCATTTTATGTGTGGAAATTTATTTTTAAATATGATTGAAGTTAAATATGTTAAAATTTAAAAATATAAGCAGGTTAAATGAGTTATATATAGGTCAACATACGATATCACTTAACCTATAAATGATATTAAATGTGTTACACAGGTTCTATATGGGTCAACATGAGCCACTTAGCCGTTTTATGATATTAGGCAGGTTAAACGTATTACTTTCATGTCACTTGTCTAATTTTCAAATAATGTTTGTGTCGATAAATTTAACACAATTATTAAATTGATCATGTTTGTATTCCCCCTAATTGTGTCACGTATTAGGCGAATTCGTCTCAAACTTGACACGCCTGTAAGAACAATTAAAAAAGGGAAGTTTTTTTTTTTTTTTTATATTTTTGCATATGTTAAAATGATACAAGCAGTAGAATATTTATAGGAAATACAACATATATAAATTTCTAAAGCAAAGAAAAATATAATCAGATGAAATCATATACTACACAAATCTCGGTAGCAAATCTATTTGAAAGAGTCTTCCACTATCTTAATCATTGACCAAGCAAGTAGTATCTTAGCAGCCCCCATCAAGCTGAAAATGGAGAGGACCGAAGTCGAAGCTTGTCTCGATGTTGCAAAAACAAACGTGACCCCAAAGGCTTGGTCATAATATTAGCTATCTGGTCCTGGCCAGAAATAAATTTGACTTGAACCTTCTTGCGCTGAACCTCTTCTCTTACAAAGTGGATATCCAACTCAATATATTTTGTTCGAGCATGAAAAACTGGATTGGATGTTAAATAAATAGCTCCAATATTGTCACACCACTAGGTTGCCGGTGAGATATTAAAATCAAGTTCAGTCAATAAGGATTGGAGCCACATAATTTCAGAGGTAGCATGCGCAGTAGACCGATATTCACTCTCAGTGGAGGAGCGAGAAACAGTGGGCTGTTTCTTAGAAGACCAAGAGATCAAATTGGTTCCTATATAAATTGCATAACCTGAAGTCGATTTTCGATCATCAGGGCAACCAGCCCAATCACTATCCGAAAAGCATTATAATGAAAGTGGAGATGTATTGGAGAAGAATAGACCCATAGAAGCAGTACCTTGTAGGTAACGCAGCAAGTGTTTAGCAGCAGTCCAATGAACTTGAGTCGGTTGATGCATAAACTGCGCAAGTTTGTTAACTGTAAAAGACACATCAGGTCTAGTAAGAGTAATATATTGCAGAGATCCAACCAAATGGCGATATTGCTCTCCATCAGTCATAAGATCCCCACCATGTTTAGACAATGAAACATTAGTAGCCATAGGAGTAAGCGCAGCTTTGCTATCTGACATTTTAAATTGATGTAATAAATCACAAATATATTTTTGTTGAGACAGAATTATACTCGTAGATGTGGCAACCGCCTTAATACCCAATAAATAATGAAGATAACCAAGGTCTTTAACAGGAAATGCAGATTGTAATGCTTGAAGGAAAAAATTGAGCTTACTGAGGTCTGAACAAGTAAGCAATATATCATCAACATAAATTAAAATAAAACACTGAATGTTCCCTTCTCTGTAAATGAACAAAGACGTATCAACTTTAGAGGCTTGAAAACCGAGTTGCAATAAAAAATTGATCAATCTCTGAAACTAAGCTCGAGGTGCCTGTCTAGTCCATATAATGATTTCTGCAGCTTGCGTACATAATCCGGATGAACCGAATCAATAAATCCAGGTGGCTGAGCCATGTATATATCCTCTTCAAGATATCCATGCAAAAATGCATTAGATATGTCAAGTTGCCTAACCTGCCATTTGAACACAGTAGCAGGTGATAATACAGTCAGAATTGTTGTCGCTTTGACTACTGGGCTGAAGGTCTCATTGTAATCAATCCCAGGTTGTTCAGAGAATCCTTTGCAACCAAACGCGCTTTATAGCGCTCAATGTCCCCATTAGCTTTCCGTTTGATACGAAACAACCATTTGTTGCCCACAATATTTGTACTAAGAGGACGTGGAACTAGCTTCCATGTATTGTTTTGTAGAAGAGCATTGAGTTCACTTTCCACGGCATGTCTCCATTGAAGATATGGCTGAGCTTGATTATAAGTCTTAGGTTCATGAGACAAATAATCAATCTTAGCTGTAGAGAGGAAAGCCTGTCGTTTTTATCTTGTTGATGGGTGAAGCTGCATTGGGTGAGTGCGAGTAATATTTTTTTACAGAAAGTGGGATGAGATATCAACAACAAGATCAATGGAAGGGTGATTTTGTGGGTTAAAAGGGATGATTTTATTTTGGGAAGAAGCAGCTGGTGTCAAATTCACAGCCTGGTTACTATTTGAGAAAGGCGTAGGTGATGAGAAGAGAGCTGGCATGTTGTTTGTTGAAGAATTGGTCTCTGCAAAAACATTGTTATTAGATAAGATCATACTTGAGTCAACTGGAGGTTCCAAGTGAGGAGGTATCTGATTGGTGATTGAAAGCCACGATGTAGTAGGAGTAGAACTCTTAGCGTCAGATAAATGAGACCCAAGAAACCTAGAAGGCTCAAACTTCACATGTCTGGCTAAATACACCCTTTTGGACGTAGGATCAAGACAACGGTGCGCACAATGGAAATGACTAGTGCCTAAAAAAATACATGGAATTGATCTAAATGAGAATTTATGACGAGAATAAGGTCAATTAGGAGCAGATTTATATAGACACATAAAAGGACTTCAATTTTTTAGAACAGGGAAATGCAAAATATTAATAGAATTGACAATATGTTCAGCTGCATAATTCCAATATTTTAGAGGTAGTTTAGCACGAGAAAGTAAGGTAAGTGTAGTGTTGATGACATGGCAAATTTTTCTTCCGGCAGTGCCGTTTTGTTCATGAGTATATGGACATGCTATTTTGTGAATTACACCATGTTGCTGAAAATATTTATTCCATTTTTGAAATTTCCCGCCCCAATCAAAATAAAAAGCTAATATTTTGGACTGAAATTGAAGAAACATGGAGTAGACGTCACTTTTATTTTTTAACATATAAAGCCAAGTAAATCTGGTGAAATCATCAATAAACAGTAAAATATATTTATGACCCATACTAGACACAACAGGAGCAGGGCCCAAACATCAGAGTGAATAATTTGAAAGGGACCCGTGCTTTTATGTTTGACAGAAGCTAAAGAAAGTCTAGACAATTTTCTTAAATTGCAAGCAGAACAAGGGATAAACTGAAAGCTTGAACAAGGTAACTTGAAGTCTTTCATTATTTTGGACACGGTTCTACGGTGTGAATGACCCAAGGCAGAATGTCAATCAGAAAAGGATGGAACAGTGGCTGTCATTGCAATTTTGACTGGTGATTTGAGTGTGTAGATACCATCTTCATTTGGTCCCTGCAGAAGGATCTTCTTGGTGACCTGATCTTTCACAAAGAAACAGTGAGGCCAAAATTCAAAGTAACAACAATTATCAGTTGAAAATTTTTGAACAGATAAGAGTTTGTTGACAATTTTTAGGACACAGAGCATTTCTTAAAAATAATGGACCAGTAGCAGATGGGATTGTAACTGTACCAGTATGAGATATTGGTAAGCCAACACCATTTCCAACCTGAAGATGATCATTTCCTTGATATTCAGAGACAAAGCTTAAGGACTGAATATCAGGCGTGACATGAAAATTAACAGCAGTATCAGGTGCCAATTATTCAGGGAAGGTGATGTAGTGGAGTAATTTGCCACGGGTGGTGGAGGAGGATAATAATTCATCATAGGAGGAGATGGAAAATAAGGTGACTGTGTTGGATAATGATACGAAAAATTTATCGTGGGTTTTGAATAGTTTGGCTGATATTGAGATGGTTGTGAATTCTGATTTGGTCGTTGGTAACGACGACGGTATTTATCAGCGGTGTGATTCGTAATCCACAAATTTGACAAGGACCTTTGGATTTTGAAGGTGTGTTCTTTTGCCAATTGGGGTTGGAGATTGGCGTTGGAAGCAAAGGAGGAGAGGAATTGTTGGTGATTTGGCAAGAGGCCATATTGGCCTGAGGTGGGTCAGTGCAGCTTTTGAGAAGTATTTCGTGAGCAACGAGTTGTCCGTGAAGCTCATGAAATGGAACTGGTTCGGGGCGAAGATTAAAGGCAGTGATTATGTTGTGATATTCAACACCAATATTTCTGTAGATAATGGCGTTGAATTCAGCAGTAGAGAGAGGTCGACCAGCAGCATGTAATTCATCCTTAAGTGCCTTGGCACGTTGGAGATAAGCAGAGATAGATAAGTCATTTTTCTTGAATTCGTAGAGTTCAATATGAATCTAGAGTTGACAGTTTTGAGAAATAGAGTCGAAAGCTTGTGCTAAAGCTTGCCAAACAGCTTGGGAGGAAGTTAACCCAACAATATAAGAAAAAACTTCTTCAGAGATAGAAGAATGTAGCCATGAATGTAAGAGCTGATCTTGTTTGAACCAAGTGATATATTCAGGATTGGGAATGTCAAGAGTTGGATTGGTCGAGGATTTGATGGTTTGTGGAGGTGGGGAAGAACCATCAATGAGATGATTAAAATTATGATAGTTTAGAAGGGGTTGGAACTAGGTTTTCCAAGCTAGGTAGTTGTTGTGTTTGAGTTTGACAAAAAAGGAATGTCGGGCATTTGTAGGATGGGAGGTAATTGGATTAGAGGTGCCAACCATTGTTCGGCTCTGATACCATGTAAGACCAATTAAAGAAGGGAAGAGTTTTTTTTTATATTTTTGCATATGTTAAAATGATACAAGCAGTAGAATGTTTATAGGAAATACAACATATATAAATTCCTAAAGCAAAGGAAAATACAATCAGATGAAATCATATACTACACAAATCACGGTAGCAAATCTGTTTGAAATAGTCTTCCACTATCTTAATCATTGACAAAGCAAGCAGTATCTTAACAACGCCGACCCATTTTGACACCCCTAGGTTATATTATGTATGATTTTTACTATTATATACTTTCGTAAAAGATTTCGCGGGACATTTAAAAAGACACATCTTAACATTACAACTTTTTTTTAGTATATCTCAACAAAATACAATTTATAATGCATTTCACGATCATTTTACTATACAATTTTGTTATTTTTGAATGATATTAAAAAAGATTATTTTATACTTTAAACATCACCCAGGTTCTAACACGTGTGTATATATATATATATGGGAATGGGGAGGGAATAATGAGATTTCCTATATTATCCTTGTAAAATTTAAGATACTTTAAAATAACCTTAATCATAGTCAATTGAAAAATTTAACATAAAAATATTAGTTGTGACCCGAAATCATGGACCGAACCGGAACTGGCTGAAATAAGTTTAAAGCTTTCGAAGTCTATAGTAAGCCTGAATTGCAAAATTCACTCTCGCCAAACAAAATCTTAGAAACAGTAAGCCCATATTATATATATATATATATATATATATAAACCACGTAATCTTGGCCCATTATCAAACATCTCAAGTCAAACATAATTCAGGCCTATTTATAATATACCTCATTCATAATATCGGTTAATGGTCATACATGCACTTAGGTAAATAATTAAGACATTTATGAAATCATAGATTATTATACTCATTTTAATACATGATTAGAGATATATAAATCCTGCAACTGCGGAGTCAATAAAAGTTAGAAATAATAAAAGTCTTCATAAAAAATTACATGTTTTAAGTAATTACTTAAATTAGAGATTTACTTCTACAACCCTATGGAGAAGGATGCAGAGTTTAGCTGAATTGACAGAGATTCTACTTCTTGAAAAGTTAAATAAGAGAAGTGTAATTTTGCAGCTCAATCAATAATAATTAATAATATATATATAGGCATTCATGCAAAATGCAACCTAAAATGTTAAAATAAACACACAACTAGTCAAGCATATAACACAACATTAACACCCACAAGTAGTTACACCTTCAAGTAATTAAACAAGTGGAAGTTGATCAGTGGTGTCAGTGAAATCCTGACGAGCAATTCTTGCACATGGTCCGTCCTCTCAAACATGTGCACCAAGGAACCGATCCCCATACATGGTCGACTGGTGTAATCCTCACTTTACCAGTCCTTTCCTTTTTTTTCTTATACAATCTTTTCTTTTCCATACCAACACGCGACCACCTTTTTTTTTTTCTATATCATATATCACAAGATGCACACGAGGCACCGATCTCCTAGTATATGGCTGACGGTATTAAAGACCATCCTTATAAACTTGATGTGACCCACTTCGTCCCGATTCCACAGAAACAAGGCACAACAAGTTCATAGCACAAGTAATCAAACAATTCATTTGACATAATGCATCAAACATTCCTTAATGTGCAACATAAAAGTGTAATTATATAATATTATTAACTTAATATAATTATGACATATATATATATATATATATAAAGTAAGTGATATGTGTATGCAATGATTGTATGCATTTATTATTACTCATACTAATAGAGAAAAGAAAATGCTCTAACTCGGATTCTAATTCAAATGAGCAGTAGACGGGGTCGGACGATCTAGAGAATTTAAGAATACAACAAAAGAATAGCATCAAACTAAGGACTAATTTAAATAAAGAATTATGAAATTAATCTAATAAGTTATTTACGTATCTAACTGATATAACTAAACTAGATTCTGCCAAAATTTCAACAGCGTTTCCCATAAAAACTGGACTATGCACATGTTTAAATATCAACAATTTTATTCAATATCCATCCAATCCACACTGTCCATCTATCGGACAATCAATCAAATTAAATTTCCATCCTCCTTCTAAGTAACAATATAAATATTTAATCTCCAATACTAAACTTTAATTTTTACTACATAAGCAAATAACTAAATAAATAAATAGATAAAAATTTGTATTAGCTTAACTTTTACATCCCATTGATATATATATATATATATATACCTTTAATAGCCATAAACAACTATAATTATAAACTCTTTTATTTCCTTCATTATTAGCTATGATTTTGTAATCCATTTAATGATATACCAATTATCGTCTTCACCAAACATTATCACAGTTAACGATCCCATTAATCGTCTTATTGAATATAAATAACCTTTATACATTAACCAATATGAAAACTTGCAAATACATTCACTTATATACTATCCCTCTACAAAAACTCAAGATCTCGAGATAATTGTTGTCAAAACCACAAATTAAAAGTTCTTGTACACTAAAATTTTAGATTACACACCAACTAACCAATTTCTTATAAAAATTAAACTTAGAACCTCATATATACAATATTAAGCAATAATTTAAGAGAATAATCAGAAACAGTTGATGTCAATACACACACACACACTTGTAAAAGCAAGATATGATTTAACTCAATGAGAATTATTTTTCAATCGTTTCTTTCCTCTCAAACTCAAAAAGTTCATATGGTATCAAAGCAAACACAACTGATATTTTCTTTTCAATTCCCTTCACTTTCTTAGAAACCAAACACCTTATAACTCATTTTATACTCCAAATTAATATACCAGAATTGCGACATCTTATTCCTTGTCCAATTTCAATTACAGTGATACACATTAAATCAATTTTTTTTTATATATTTCATTTTGTTTTCAAACAAATAATGACCACACCTACAATTCATCCAACTCAAGATCTGTTGAGTCCATATTATCTTCATCCAAATGAGAATCCGACTCTCGTTCTAGTTTCTCTGCTCCTTACTGGCTCTAATTACCATTCCTGGTTTAGAGCGATGAAAATGGCTTTACTATCCAAGAATAAGATAAAGTTCATTGATGGAATTTTGAGAGCTCCTCTCATCACAGATCCTTTGTATTCTACGTGGGAGCACTGCAACACTATGGTAATGTCATGGTTAAGGCATTCTCTTTCTCCTTCCATAACTCAAAGCATTCTTTGGATTGATAAAGCAGAAGATGTTTGGAAGGATCTTAGAGAAAGCTTTGCTCAAGAAGATGTGCTGAGAATTTCTAATTTGCAAGAAGAGATATGTTCTCTTAAACAAAGTGAGAAATTTGTCTCGGATTATTTTACTGATTTGAAGATACTTTGGGATGAATTGGGGAATTTTAGACCTATACCTGTTTGCACATGTCCTAAACCTTGTAATTGTGGAGCATTGGTTAAATTCAGGCAATACCAAGAGCATGATTATCTAATTAGATTTCTAAAAGGACTTAATGATTCATTTGCAATAGTTAAGTCATAAATCATGCTTATTGATCCATTTCCAAACATTAATAGAGCTTTCTCTTTAGTTCTTCAACATAAGAGACAAGTCAATTATTCAATACCTATTTTGCCTAACCCTATATTTACAGAACCTAAAGCCTTTGCCTATAAAACACCACTAGATAACAGATCTAAACCTACAAACTTTAATAAATTTAATTCTTCCATACCACCCTATCAAAAACCTATGAACAATGTAGATACCAAATTTTGCACTTCTTGTGGCAAATCTAAACACACAATTGAGACATGTTTCAAAAAGCATGGATTTCCACCTGGATTTCAAGCTTTCAAAGGGAAACCTCACATGATCAACAATGTTATTACTGGGATAGATGCACAAACAGAATCTGCTGATCGTAAACTCAATTTTGCTTCACCTGGTAACTCAACCAATACCAGTATTTCTCTTACTAAAGATCAGTATTGCAATTTGCTTAACCTCTTACAGTCCAATCATCTTGACAACAGGCCTGAAAATAATTTGCAGCAACATCCCACAACTTCAATTGATCTCACTAAGTCTGTCATTAAAAAGCATTCATCTGCAAATTTAATTTCTGCCGTCACTCCTACAACATGTATTCATTTTTCCTTAACATGTTCTTTTATTAAGGACCAATGGATTGTTGATACTGGGGCTATGGATCATATTGCCTATAACCTTAGCCTGTTTTCTCGTTATTACTTCATTAAACCAATTCTTGTTACTTTACCCAATGGAAATAAGGTAAATGCTTATATAGTAGGTACTGTTAATCTCATAAATAATTTGATTTACATAATGTTCTTTATTTACCTCAATTTTCTTTTAATTTGCTTTCTGTTAGCAAATTAACTTCTGCCGTATTTTGTTGTTTTACCTTTCTTTCTTCTATTTGCTTTATCCAAAATCTAAGTAATTGGAGAGTAATTGGTATAGCTGAAGCTTTTGAAGGGTTATATGTTCTGGATCCTACATCTTCTATTCATTCATTAAAGACTATTAATTCAACAACCATGACAACACCTTCACTCAAATCTTTTAATCTCTAGCATTATAGATTTGGCCATCTTTCTAATTCTAGACTTTCTTCTTTACAACAATATGATTCCAATATTAGTGTTCCTACTAATTTTTGTTGTGATATATGTCATTTTTCAAAGTAAAAAACATTACCTTTTGTATCAAGTACTTCAGTTTCTAATAAATGTTTTGATCTCATTCATGTGGACATATGGGGTCCTTATTCAGTTACTTTAATTAATAATCATAAATACTTTCTTACCATAGGTGATGAATTTTCTAGATTTACATGGCTTTATCTTTTATCTTCTTAGTCCAAAGCTAGAAAGGCAGTCTAATCTTTCTTTGCTCTCATGGAAACACAATTTGACAGTAAAATAAAAATCTTAAGAAGTGATAATGGGATGGAATTTTCTATGCCTAATTTTTATTCTTCCAAAGGCACTCTACATCAAACTTCTTGTGTGGAAACACCACAGCAAAATGGCGTTGTAGAGAGAAAACACCTGCATAGCCTAAATATTGTAAGAGCCTTATTATTTCAATCCAATTTGCCTAAGCTTTATTGGTCATATGTTGTTGTTCATGTAGGATATCTTACAAATAGAATTCCAACTCCCTTACTTTAGCATCATTCTCCTTGTGAACTGCTTTATCATACCAAACCAAAATTTGACAATCTCAAAGTTCTTGGCTATTTGTGTTTTGCCACCACCTTATCTGGTCATAGAGCTAAGTTTGATCCTCGAGCTAGAAAGAGCATTTTCTTAGGGTACAAACTTGGAACTAAGGGATTTCTCTTACTTGATCTTAAGACTCGTAGCATTTTTCTTTCTAGGAATGTTCGTTTTTATGAAACTGAATTTCCTTTGCATTCTCCAACTTCTCATGATCTTTCTTTCGCTTCTCCTCCTTTATTAAAAAAAACTTCTTCTGACTTAGACTATTTTGACACTCCTACACTTGCTGTTTCTATCCATCCTCCATCTTCCATTCCTCCTAATTCTACTTCTGGTCCTTCTATCCCTCTATGAGTTTCTCAAAGACAAAGACCTGCCCCATCTTATTTGCAAGATTACTATTGTAACCTTTCTCAAATTGCAGCTGCCACATCTATTCCAACCTCAGGTAATCCACACCCTCTTTCTCATGTTATTTCTTATTATTCTATTTCTCCTAAATATCTTCATTACATTATGGCTACTACCACTTCTATAGAACCTAAAACATACACTTAGGCTATTAAATATGACTATTGGAAGGAAGCTATGAAAGTTGAGATTGATGCTTTACAGCTCAACAATACTTGGCACATTATTGACTTGCCTCCAAATGTTACTCCCATTGGCTAAAAATGGGTATTCAAAATCAAACATAAAGCAGATGGTTCGATAGAATGGTATAAAGCCAAATTGGTTGCCAAAGGCTACACACAAATAGAAGGGGTTGACTATTTTGATACATTCTCTCCTGTTGCAAAATTCACTACTGTGCGGCTTTTATTGGCTTTAACAACTAGTAAATCTTGGCATTTGAAGCAACTTGATGTAAATAATGCCTTCTTGCATGGGGATTTACATGACTCTCCCTCCTAGTTTTACATCACCTAAGCCTAATCAAGCTTGCCTTTTGAACAAATCCCTCTATGGTCTAAAGCAAGTCAACAGGTAATGCTTTCTAAGCTTTCTACTGCTCTACTTTCTCTTGGTTACCATCATTCCGATTCAGATTTTTCATTATTTGTGAAGCATTCTTCCAATCACATTACTATCCTTGTTGTTTATGTCGACGACATCATTTTGGCTGGGGATGATATTCTAGAGATTGATCATGTGAAACATTATTTGGATCAAGTATTTAAGATCAAGGATTTAGGGGATCTTAAATTTTTCTTGGGTTTAGAAGTGGCATGGTCTCCAACAAGGATTTCTTTAAATCAACAAAAATATGCATTGGATATCCTTTCTGATTCTGGTTTCTCTAACTCCAAACCAGCCAAAACTCCTATGGATTATAAGCTTCAGCTCTCTAAGTTAGCAGGTACTCCTTTACCTGATAATGCTCAATATAGGAGGCTCATTGGTAAACTTCTTTACTTAACATCTACTAGGCCTGACATTTGCTATGTTGTACAACAGCTTAGTCAATTTCTTGATTGTCCGACTCATCTTCACTACAGGCTGCTCATAGGGTTCTTCGATATATTAAGAGCTCTTCTGGTGCAAACTTATTTTTCCCTGCAAACTTAGCTCTTCAGCTGCATGCCTTTAGTGATTTTGATTAGGCGGTCTATATTGATTCTCGAAGATCAATTATTGGATATTTGGTTTACCTTGGCTCATCATTGGTTTCATGGAAAGCTAAGAATCAAACTACTATTTCTCAATCTTCCTCTAAGGCCGAATATTGAGCATTGGCTGCTACAAATTGTGAAGTTCAATGGCTTTCTTATTTGTTGCGAGATTTAGCTATTCCTCATCTTCATCTTGCCTCTCTCTATTGTGATAATAAGTCTGCTCTTTAGCTTGCTGCTAATACTATCTTTCATGAAAGGACTAAGCATATTGAAATTGACTGTAAGATTAGAGAGAAGGTTCAGCTTGGATTAGTTAAACTCTTTCCTTTACCTTCTGCTTGGAGTATAGTAAATCTCCTGAGATTTCCATAGAAGATTCTCCATCATACAAGCAATAGATATTCACGGAAGATAAACTAACATATATTAGTTAGCTCCTTTTTTATTTAATAGCTGTAATTCTGTTAGTTTACCTTACTATTTTATTTTTGTATATATACATAAGAGTACGAATTGGGGGGGGGGGGGGGGGGGAACATTATTTACCCAAAACCCCCCAAAGTAATAAAATTTAAACAACCAACCAAATACGCAACCTCACCCCCCAGACCCCGCCGCCGGGGGGGGGCCGCCCGCCCGCATTTGTTCTTCAAAACGCTCATACGTATTCTAATTGATAAAAAATATTATTAAGGATAATTTAGTCTTAATAACTAAGTTGAGACCACATT
>CANUEP010219320.1:0-12047 GCA_947857235.1 Jatropha podagrica
AGAATGCTTTAAGTATCATTTGTGTGAATGTGTGGGTTTGGTATTATATGTTATTATTCACTGAGTTTTATACTCACCCCTTTCCCCCCTTATCCCTTATTTTGTTTTAGGGGATTGTGAATCATTTGTTAGGATTTGGAGTTTTAGTTTTCTTTTCTTTCAAGGTTATGTAAAGGAATGTTTAAATGTATAGGATAGAAATATTTAGGATTCTTTATAATTGTACAGTAGTAGAAAATCCGCAATTATGATAAGATTTTATGATTGTAATAATAATGTTAAGTGTATGAAAAATTTTATGGGAACGGTTGAGTTGAATGAAATAAGGCCTTGTAATAGTTTGAATCATTAAAAATATAATGGGCCAACTTGTAGAATATTTTCACATAATTATGGTGTTAAAATCAGATATTAGGCTTACTATAGACCTTGGTGGCCTTAAGCTTTCCCAGGCCCTAGTGCCTGTCCTGCCCATGGAAACGGGTCGTGATAGTGCTATTCATAGACTGGTAAATCACCATTACCAACACTGCAAAAGACAGTGAAAAAATAGACTATTACAACATGTGGATTGCAAAAATGGAATCTTCCCTTGATTATGAAATGTCTTCATTGATCACAACCTAATTTCATCTTAATCTTCTAGCTTAAATCACCACTCTAATACCACTTACTCTCTCAAATGGTTATTTGATTATAGATTCTAATGGTGGAAGATTATAAGAATGGAAGATGAACTTCTTTCTCTTCCCCTCTCTCCCTTTCTCTTCACGCTTGTGTGTGGGTGTGTTGGTGAAGGTGGCGGCACTCTCATCTAAAATGAGGGTGTCAACCACTCTTTTTAGGTTTAGGGAATTAAGTTTATTTTATTTTGTTTTATTTATTTATTTTTTTCTTTTAAGCCCACAATCTAATAAGCCCAATCATATAACCCTAAACCCATTTAATAAAATACCCATAAATAGATATTAATTACACATATATAAAACTATATTTTAAATAATCCCTTTTTATAATAATGCTTAATAATAATTAATAACTCATATCTTGAAATTCAAATCTAAACCCAATATCTAGGTGCATTTAGAACTGCATCACATTAAATTCTATAACTAGGCTTTCCAAGGTAAACATTCACAGTTTGCAATCCAGAAATCATTTTATGCATGAACCATCAAACAAATAATATGCAATGAATGAATCACTATTTAGACGAAGCAATAATGAAATAACCTATCCCAAGTTCTAAAAATTAGGGCGTTACAACTCTCCCCTCCTTAAGAAAATTTCATCCTCGAAATTTACCTGAGGCAAAAAGTTAAGGATACTGAGCTTGCATAACCTCCTCACTTTCCCAAATAGCTTCCTCATTCTTATGATTCCTCTATAAGACTTTAACAAGAGGGACTCTCTTGTTTCTCAACTCTTTGATCTTTGTGGCTAAAATCTTCACTAGCTCCTCCTTATAAGTCAAATCTGGTTGGATACTGATTGACTTTGCTGTAACTACGTGGCAAGGATTCGAATGGTATTTCCTTAGCATGGACACATGGAAGACATTACTTATCAAGATCTAGAGATAAGGCTAATATGTAGGCCAATGGACCCACACGATCTATAATCTCATATGGACCAATGAACCTAGGACTCAGCTTACCCTTCATACCAAATCTTACAAGTTTCTTTCACGATGACACCTTTAGAAACACTTTCTCACCAAAAACATACTCAATATCCTTTTTTTTTTAAATCTGCATATGATTTCTGCCGATCAAACGCAACCTTCAGCCTATCTCTAATTAGAATCACCTTCTATTATGTTCACGAAGTATCTTTGGTACAACAATTTTACCCTCACTGAGCTCGAGCCAATAAAGTGGAGTCCTACGTCTCCTATCGTATAGAGCCTCAAATGGTGCCATGCCAATACTCGATTGATAACTATTATTATAGGCAAACTCTACCAATTTGATGTACTTCTCCCAACTACCTTCAAAATCAATGACACATGCTCTGAGCATATCTTCTAGAATCTGTATTACACGTTCTGATTGCCCTTTTGTCTGTGGATGAAAAGCCATACTAAAATGCAATTTAGTACCCATCACCTCATGCAATTTCTTCTAGAACCTTAAAGTAAACCTTAGATCTTGATCAGATATGATGGATGAAGGAACACTATGCAATTGAACTATCTCATCAATATATAGTTGCGCATACTATTCAACAGAGAAATCTGTCCTCACAGGAAGAAAATGAGCTAACATAGTCAAACGATCAACTACTACCTAGATGGCATCTTTCTTCCTCAAAGAAAGTGGCAAACCAATCACAAAATCCATCGCTATCCTATCCCACTTCCACTCAGGAATTAAAATAGGATGCATCAATCCTAACGGAACCTGATGTTTTGCTTTCACTTGCTGACAAGTTAGACATATGGTTACAAAGTCTATAATCTCTCTCTTCATAGCTGGCCACCAATAAACACTTTCAAATCATAATTCATTTTATAATTGCCTGGATGCATGGCATAAGGGCTGCTATGAGCTTCCTCCACGGTACTCTTCCTCAATTCTAGAATCTTTAGAACACAAACTCGATCACCAAAATACAAACATCCATCTTCTTTAATTATAAAGGCTTTCTTCTTACCATCCCGAACCACATCCTCCCACAATCTAATCTTCTCATCCTTAATTTGAGTTTCCTGTATCTGCTAAATCAAAGTAGGCCTAACTTGCAACTCGGCCTCTATAACTCCATCATTAGATACAGATAAATGTGTATTCATTACTCGCAAGGCCACTAGCGTTTTCCTGCTAAGAGCATCGGCAACCACATTCGCTTTACCTGGATGGTAGTCAATAGTGAATTCATAATCCTTTAGCAGTTCAACCCATCTGCTCTTCCTCAAATTGAACTCCTTTTGGGTAAGTAGATATTTCAGACTCTTATGATTAGTAAAGAGCCTACATTTCTCACCATACAGATAATGTCTCCAAATCTTCAAAGCAAAGAAAATAACTGTGAATTCCAAGTCATGAGTAGGATAGTTCTTCTCATGCGGCTTAAGTTGCCTTGATGAATAAGCAACTACCTGCCTTCTTGCATAAGTACACAACCAAGTCCATCATGTGAAGCATTACTATACAGATCATAAATCTTACCCGATTCAGGCTGGATCAAATTAGAGTTTCGATCAACATCTTCTTTAATTTGTCAAAGCTGGTTTGACACTGCTCAATCCATTCAAATTTGACATCTTTACGAAGCAATCTTGTCTTAGGAGCAGCAATAAGAGAAAAACCCTTTAAAAATCGCTTGTAATAGCCTACCAAACCTAAGAAACTTCTAATCTCTATGACATTTTTTGGTGTTTTCCAATCAATCACTGCTTCAACTTTCTTCGGATCTACTTTGATACCCTCAACTAATATGATATGATCCAAAAATGCTATTTCAGTCTCAGTCAACTAGAACACATTTACTGAATTTAGCATAAAGCTACTTCTCCCTCAGAGTTTGTAGTACTATTCTCAGGTGTTGGTCATGTTCAGCCTTACTCCTTGAGTACACTAGGATATCATCAATGACTACCACAACAAATCGGTCAAGGTAAGGGTGAATTACCTGATTCATTAGATCCATAAACACAGCAGGAGCCTTAGTTAACCCGAATGGCATTGCCAAAAAATTAAAATGCCCGTAGAGAGTCTGAAAAGCAATCTTAGGTACGTTTGACTCCTTCACTCTAAGTTGATGATACCCAGACCTCAAGTTTATCTTTGGAAAGATGCACACTCCTCTTAGTTGGTCAAATAGATCATCAATTCATGGTAATGGATATTTATTCTTCACAGTTACCCTATTTTGTTGTTTGTAGTTAATACACAGCCTCATAGATCCATCTTTCTTCTTTACAAAAAGAATAGGTGCACCCCAAGAGGAAACACTCAAATGAATGAACCATTTATCGAGCATTTCTCGAATTTGAGTTTTCAACTCTTTCAATTCTGTAGGTGCCATCCGATATGGAGTAATAGATATTGGAGCAGTACTAGGAATTACCTCTATGCTGGATTCTACCTCTCTGTCCAGAGCCAACCCAGGTAAGTCGTCTTGAAACACATCTGGAAAGTCCCGAACTGTAGGTTCCTCTTGCACACTAGGATTCTCTTTCTTCAGTTCAAGCACACAGGCTATGAAAGCCTCACAACCCCGTTGAATCAGCTTCTTAGCTGCAATAGCTAAGATCACATTAGAGTGAAAGTCTGCCCTCTCACCCACAAATATAATCTCCTCACCTGAAGGTGTTTGGAGTGTGATCCTTTTATGCCTACAATCAACTACAACTTCATGTCTGGACAACCAGTCCATGCCTAGTATGACATCAAACTCTCGAAATGCAATTCGATGAGATCACCCATGAACACATGTCCGTGAATCATCAAAGGACAGTCCTTATAAACTCGAACAACTATCACACTATCTCCCAAAGGATTAGTAACTTCTATACTCTAATCTAAAACATCACTACACAAATTGCTTAATATACCCAGATGCATGCAGATATAAGAATGAGTAGAAGCCGAATCAACCAAAACATGTATAGAGGTACCAAGAATAGAAAATGTACCAACTATAACATCTGAAGCATCCTGATCCTCTTTTCCTCTCATAGCATGCACTCTAGCTAGAGTCCTAGACTCAGGTCTGTCAACTATCTCTAAAGCTCCTCTTTGTCCTCCATTACCAACTGCACCTCTATCCCTACCTCTGGGTGTTGTAGGAGTAGATCTAGTTGACTATTGACCATAACTGGCTACAATCTTCAAACAATCGCTGATCATGTGCTTAAGAGAACCACATTTCAAGCAAGCACTAGAAGCTTTCCAACAAATACCCCCATGCTTTTTACATTAAAAAGTAAAATTTGGAATATCACTTCGAATAGTATCACTTGCACTAGCAACTGAAGTGATTTGAGTTTGTCTACTAGCATGACTCTGTCCTTTTCTTTGAACCTGTCTATGCCTTGATGGCAGCGGTCCTCTTTGCCTCTTACTAGAAGTATACACTGTAAAAGTTTGTCCAAAAGACACACTATTGAAACTCTTGTGATGGCTTCTTTGTCTCCTAGCCTCCTAACGAATTTTAACTTCCTCAAGCTCTAATGCATCAGACACCAAAGCAAATAGCTATGGTGGTGTGGAATCAATGAAAACTTTAGCTCATTGTGAAGTCCTTATCTAAACTGATAACATCTCTCTACTTCATTGGGAATCAGCTCTGAAGCATATTTACTCAAGTGGAGAAACTCTTTCTCATACTCTAAGACCGTCATCTTGCCCTGTTTCAATTCTAGAAACTCTGCCTTCCTAAGCTCAATGTACAAAGTGCCTACATACTTCTTTAACTCAGTAAAAAAGAAATCCCAAGTTCTCTGTTCAACCTAAACTCTCTTCAAAGTGGTAGGCCACCAGTGATAGGTTGCCTCCTTCACTAGGGAAGTAACACAGATCAAATTATTAGTAGGAGAATAGTGCAACTGCCCTAAAACTCTCTCAATATTTTCTAGCCAGGACACAACAACACTAGTCTCATCTTTCATGCCCTTGAAACCCACTGCGCCTTACTTACGCAGTTTATCGATAGGAGGTCAAGGAACAACTGCTAGAAAAACTAGGGCCTGACTTGCAACATGCCTGAGAACATTTGTAAGTCGTTGCAATAACACATCTTGCCCTTGAGCCACTGGATCACTAGCTACAAGTCCTATAACTGACGCATGTGCACCTACTGAATCTTTAGCTTCAGCACCATTAGTAGGAATGTAATTGTTAACCTCCTCATCACTAGCATGCTGAGAACCGGAAGACATCATATCAATCCTATAAATCACAAGATCTGTATCAGAGTAAAGTTCCACCCGAGATTGAAACAATGGCATGTGCTAATAACTCTATAATTCTCACTTTTCAAAACTCACACCCAATCTCCCAAATAGGTCAAGCAAAACAAGTCAATTCAAATAGTCAAACCACGTAAAATAAACCAGAACTAACTAAACCAGCAGCTCTGATACCACCAAATGTAACACCCCCTTTCCAATCTCGTAGGACCAGAATAGGGGATGTTGTATTCTGTGCCAGAGGCACGTGCGCGCTTGCTAATTAGTACAGAACTAGTATCAGCGAAAACATAATATAGTATTTAAATACTCAGTTTTAAAATCCATTAAAACATATAATGGAAGTCTTAGCAACCCAAATTTGCCTGAACAATTCAATTATAAAAATTAGAGGAAAATTTAAAACCTTGACCTTGAAATAGGGTAGTGGTAGCCCATTAAACATTTATGAAAAGTTAGGAAAAATCTTTTAGAAAATTTCAAGCATTCCCTTCGAAAATCCACTTAACGAAAATGAACAAAACCATGATAATAATTTCTCAAGAGTCCTTTACACACACATTTAATATTCCAATGCAATAAAATGGATCTCAAGAGGAAACGTCCTCAAAACCAACTTTAATAAATTCCAACATATCAAAATTCCAATCTCAAAAATTAAAGTCCAAGTCCATATGAACAAATCAAGATCCTCAAGACCTTTGAAGGAATAAACAATTGTGTTTAGTGAAACATAAACCCCACATATTCAAACCAATGCTCTCATTATTTTTAAAACCTAACACATGCCATGAGTATGCAGTAAAGACTCACTCAAATCTATAAATAAAAGTCTTTCTTTGGCTACATGTACTCGTGATCCACAACATATAAATCTTCAATGTACGCAAGTTTAAAAAACATCGCGCTAAGTATAAAACTCAGTGGTACTCAACAATATATATGCATCACATAGCAAACAGGTATGGTTCATTGAAACCATACACAATATCAATATACATATATCATATATAATCAAGACATCCATGGCGTAAGAGCATATTACATTAATTAAACATCTAACTAAGCCATACATATACATGTTGCATGCTATAATAGTTTCTCACAATACAAGTGGTTATGTACACACATTTTTTTTATGATAATTTGCATACTATACAACCATATGGATTTCATTGCCACAATCTGCATGTTATAAATTCACATATAGTAATCTGTAGACAACTTGTGTTGCAATAATGTCCATTACATTTATTATTAATATTTTACTCATTAATTCAAATAACTGGGCTGTAATAGTGACTCAGAAGAAACAAAAGCAGAACAGGTAATAGAACAATGTCTGATAACAGTCAGACTAACACTGGCTAATTAGCCTTTCATAATAGACTTAAAAATTCTTGCACATACAGAATCCGTAGAGTGCATCCACTTGTCCTAAAGACACTCATTTGTCTGGCATATGATCATGCCACAATCCAAATCAGATTCACATTGTGCTTTATTTCACAAACACATAACAATATTCTAGCGACTACTCAACTAAGACCACAGATAGCTCAAGCCACTTGATTAAAGCAGCATTAATCCACATGTGTCTTAGTCCAATATCACTCAAGATATCAAGTAAGTAAGCGTACCTGCTGCATAACACTTAGTTTTTGAGGGTATAACTCCAAATTGGCATTATCAAGTCATAAGCACACACTTAGTTCATGGTAGTTCATAGGTCAAGCAAGTCAGCATCATAATAGCAAAGTTCAAATGTGTTTTCTAGCAAGCCATTTTATTATACAAGCAAGTATAATATAGCATATCAAGTTTAGCCCAAGGCATATTAGATCTCACCTTAGCTAAGTTCATTCTAATTTGTAATCACACAACGCATAGCATTGGACTTCAATAGATTATTAGGATAAATAACCCATCATATCATAACCAGCTAACCAATATATCCAATTTGTTTTCATGGTCTAATACTAAACCAAATTTAACTCAATTCCCACATTACTACTTATATTAACTTTTTAGGTGATAACAACATGTATGATTAAGTGATAGTTCTCAATTAAAATTAACTAAACATAGTTCATATCTTGTGTATTCTCCATTGATGTTCACATAATACTTTAGTCTCATTTTAAAGAGGATTCTAAGGAAAACCACATCAAAGATACATTAGGTATGTATTTAAAGGGTTTAGGAAACATTAGAAGGTAAAAAATACAACATAGCATTGAAAGGGACAGTGAAGAGTAAGGGCTAGGCATGCTAGACGGTATGGCTATGCTAAAAGGGTCACAAAATACACCTATAGTTAGTAGGAAGCATGGGTTGGATGTGCTACATGGCATGGCCATGCTAGAAGGTCAGTTTCAATAGTACACAACACGAGTTGGGCGTGCCCGAACCAGTTTTACTATTTGATTCGTGAATTGAGCTATGATTATCCAAATTTGACACAAGAGGATGCATTAGAAAGATAACAAATAAATCTACAACTTTTATGAAGGATACTAGTCGAAATCGGTTATGAGCTACAGGCATCCATATTAGACACAAGAAGATATTCTCAAAAGCTAAGAAGTAGAGCTAAAACTTTTATGAATAGCTCAAATGTAGATGAAAAACGTAAATGGTCCAAAAATAAGTTCAAAACTGAACCAGTAACACATACAGTATCAAAGTTTATCAATTCAAGAAATTTACACAGAATTTCCAATTCTACACTTGTAAACATCAGTTCTCAAAATCAATAAATGAGAAAACAACGATGGCCATGATCAACAACACCAATAATTAAAATCAAACTAAACATATAATTGCAAAGCACAAACCTCAAAATCACACAATAGCAACTAACTTCACAATTTTGACTTCCCTTTGCCCTTATCAACCTTAGAAAGTTAACCCTTCTCTATAGGCATAAAAATCGAAAAAAGCAAAACACCACAAAAAACCATTAAGGATTCATAATCTCCTAACAACACTAACTTATAAAATATGATCAAATTAGAAACAACATGTGGATTGCAGAAATGGAATCTTACTTTGATTATGGAATGCCTTCAATGATCACAACATAATCGCACCTTAATCTTCTAGTTGAAATCACCACTGTAATACCACTTACTCTCTCAACTAATTATTTGATTATAGATTCTAATGGTGGAAGATTGTAAGAATGAAAGATGAACTTCTTTCTCTTCCCCTCTCTCCCTTTCTCTTCATGCTTGTGCATGGGTGTGTTAATGAAGGTGGCGACACTCTCATCTAAAAGGAGGGTGTCGACCACTCTTTTTAGGTTTAGGGTATTAGTTTATTTTATTTTATTTTATTTATTTCTTTTTTTTTAAGCCCACAATCTAATAAGCCTAATCATATAACCCAAAACCCATAAATAGATATTAATTACACATATATAAAACTATATTTTAAATAATCCCTTTTTATAATAATACTTAATAATAATCAATAACTCATATCTTGAAAATTAAATGTCAATCCCAATATCTAAGTTCATTTAGAACTGCATCACATTGAATTCCATAACCAGGATGTCTGAGGTAAGGATTCATAGTTTGCGATCCAGGAATCCTTTTATGCATGAACCATCAAACAAATAACATGCAATGCATGAATCACTATTTAGACCCAGCAATAATGAAATAACCTATCCCAAGTTCCAAAAATTATGGTGTTATAGCCCGACTGGTAACTTGTTGGCTTCAATTGGGAGTTCTCGATTTAGTAACATCCACCTTCGCTTAAGGCCAAAATCACAGGAGAGAATCCCCTATTTTGACTCGGGGACGACCACTAACTATGGTGTCAGGGGTTGTAATTGAGAGTTGTTGACAATGATTTCAATACTAGGCTCTGAAAAATTCTTCCATGGTTCCAGCAGCATGAGAATTAGCTCGACCGGACGTCATTTTGGGCTTGAACGGACTCCTAGAAGCCTGAAAACCCAAAAAGCAAAGGGGAGGGGCATCCTGGTAATTTGCCCTGGTTGGCGCCTGTGAGCTCAATGCCAGAAAAGAGATTTTTGACTCCATTTTTGCGATGGCTAGTGTCGACCAGGCCGACTCAGCCACCCCCTTTACTTATAAAAGGTACTCCCCCCCCCTTCCTTTACCTAGCCCGACTTTGCTCATCTTCCATAGTTGAGTTTAAAGCTCAACTTAGCTCTCAAAAGTCGATCCTTTCAACTTTCAGTTACACTTTGACATTCATTAGGCCAAATCTAGCGATTTATTAATAATCTGTCACTTAACAATATTATAAGACTAATGCATGGGTTCTTGCGCCCTATCTTAGCTTATATTGGAGGACTCGACCTCCTCGATCAATAACACATCGTGGAACTCCGATCAGGCTGCATCACAAGGGTATAATTACCCAACTCAGATTTTGTCAATTAGGCTTGATCCATCCAACATTTTATCAATTGGTATGGCCAGTCCAGCCAGCACTATACATGCTTTAAGCCCGATCCGTCTAGCAAAACCTCAAAACTAGTTCTTAAAACTAAGCCCGAAATCAGCCGACAAACCAGTAAGCCCACACTAAGAGTGGCAACATCAAACCCTACCATCTTGATTGATGGCAGATCTTTGTGCACCTTGATCCTCATATAAATGAGGTACAAAGGCATAACTACGGATTTCAACCTAGGTACCAGGCCCTTGACCAAATTAATAGGTTGGGACTTAGGGGAATGTGTTGCATGACTAAAAATCCTCGATAACGAGGCTAGAGTCGGGCTCCTCTCTGAAATACACACCTTTACTATAACTACTTACTTTTAATGCACTATATTTCTAATATTGACATGCGTGATGAGTATGCATAGGCATCGATAATCTGACATTCATTTAAAAATAATAATTTTATTTTTCAATAGAACTGAAATTGTTGACCCACCCAATGAAATTGAAAACCTAGTCCCCAAAACCAACGATTCGAGGGTACTACATTTTATCTATTGTGGTAGATAGAAAATGAGTCAATCACAGGGTTTTTACCTTATATTTTCCCTAAAATAGGAATAAAGTAAGGTGGCAACTCTCACACACCACACATAGTCGAAGCGCTCCAAAGAGCTGACTAGACATCGGTTAAGCACTAAATAGGGCCATAAAACTGATAAAATTTTATAATCAAATCAATTAATTAGACAACCTAGCTGCATACAAGGCTAACCTAAAAACAAACCGGGAAAGGACCACAGCAGGGCTTCGACTAGTCTCAGCATTTTCCTATTTCTTTCGTAATGAACCAACTAATAGGACCATCCGAATAGATTGCCACCATAGTGGGTCTGTCCCATGGCACTTGGGAGGAGGCTCATAGGCTGGCGACTCCACTAGGGACCTTAAAATATTTTTCAAACTAAAAAATATAGTAAGAGGACTACCGAGTAGGTTTCGGATCTCCAGTTTGGGTCTAAATTGAGAAGCACCTTACATACATATAGATGCATCATTTTGGGATCTTTTCCTGTCATTAGAATTAAGCAAACCATGTTGCTATTATCACTTTGGGGCAAACTTCCTTAGAGCTGTCCTAGGTCAAGAAAGCTGCTCAGTCATCTAGCACACACCCGTTCCTTATGGTAGGGTAAAAGGTTTGGTGTAATAATCATTCCATTTGATAGGACATGGTCAAATGATGAGGTATATACCAACTCTAGCAGATGGGACCCTCAAACCAATCCATCAAAATAATGTAATGACCCTAGATCCAATCCCTAAGATTATATGCACCCAACACCATGAAACCATAATGGCATAACATTCATGTACTCACACATTCACGTTATGGACCAAAAGACGAAATAAACAGTGACCAATCCAATGGTAAACCTAAACACCACTAGTGGTAAACCCTAAACCCAATCCAGTGGTGAAGTTAAACACCAATGCAGTGGTAAACCCTAAACCCAATCTAGTGGTAAACCTAAACACCAATCCAGTGGTTGTGAACCCCTATCCCCCCGGATGCATAGCATAATGCATATGTAAAAGGATAGAAATGCACTTAATGTGAGAGTCGCCACCTGGTTTAATTATTTAAGGGTAAACTAGGAAAACCCTAAATGACTCCAATTTTTAATTAACCTAATTACTAG
>CANUEP010219886.1:0-25023 GCA_947857235.1 Jatropha podagrica
CATCTTCATCTACTGATTTTGGCATCAAATTCTCTGCAACATCAGCTGGTGTCATTTTAACTTCCTCCAACAATTTCTCAATTTTCACAAACAGTTCATGAGAATCAATGTCCAAATAATTCTTAGCTAAAACCTTAAAGGCTTCAAAACAACAGTAAGACATTTCTATATGCCTATCCATTCTTCCCCTTCGGATTAAAGCTGGATCAAGTTTCTCCACATAATTAGTAGTAAACACAATGATCCTTTCTCCACCGCAAGCAGACCATATCCCATCAATGAAATTTAAAAGCCCAGATAGAGTCACCTTACTACTTTTACCTGCATCTTCTTCTAATTCCTTTTTCTTTTTAGAAACCGGATCTTTATTCTCGTCTTTTTCGTCATCATCTTTCTCCTTCTTTTGCTTTCTTTGACCGGTAAGATCAAGAGAACAATCAATATCCTCAATCACAATAATAGACTTACTGGTCGTCTCTATCAATAACTTTCTAAGCTCACTGTTATCCTTCACTGTAGTTAATTCAAGATCATAAACATCATAATTCAAGAAATTAGCCATAGCAGCAATCATCGTCGACTTCCCAGTTCCTGGTGGACCATATAATAGATAACCTCTTTTCCAGGCTTTCCCAATCTTGGCATAATAATCTTTCCCTTTGGTGAACTTAATCAAATCGTTCTTGATCTGTTCTTTCAACTTTGTCGCCATTGCCAAACTGTTAAACGACGCTGGATGCTCAAACACGACATGGCTCCATTTACTACCTCTCCATCCATACCAGTTCTTGCTTGGATTATTAGTATAAAGCTTTCTTTGCCGATTTTTAACCGCAGTGGCCTTTCCTTCTTTAATAACATGATCTATATAAGACTTAATAATGATGTCTCTGTAACGTCTGTGGACAGTGAGTTTGAAAAACCTTCTCTCATCCAATTCAGGGTAGAAAGAAAACGATTTCGTCTGGTGGTCGTTTTTGATTGAAGTCCACCAAACTTTAATTCCACGAAAATCATCTGTAACTTCTTCATGATGATCCATTGTAAGTAAAACAGACTTCCCATCTTTGACTACATCGGCTTTAAGTCGCTTGGCCCGCATTGACGCGTTGGTGCTAAGGTAGTTTTGAATGGCCGCGTAGACCTCGCTGCGTTGGAGGTCCTCGCCGGTATATTCATCGAAGATGATATGGATATACGGGTAGAAGATGCTAATAATCTTTTGGCTATAGGTTTCAAGATAGCTACGAAGTTGATAAGGGAAGTATTGTTGAAACACAGCCCAAGCAAACATTAGGCCAGCAATTGCTGAACCTAACTGAGTAAAAAGCTCTGCTATGCTCATTTCTTTTTGTTTTCTTAAGAGTAATACTTCTTCTTTTGATAGTAGAAATAGGTTTGGTATTTAATAATGTTTGGAAAGATAGAGATTTTGAAACACTTGCGTACAAAGAAGAAACTTGGGAATCAAGTTTTTTCCTTGCGGAAGGGAAATACTAAATTAATTATAATAAATATTTTTGTTCAAACGTAGAGTATATTTCCACTGAAGAAATAAATTTTCACTCACCATATTTGGAAAATTTACTTACCCTTTTAGAAAATATTTTTTAAATAATTAATTTTCTCTAATTTCCAATAAAGAAATAAATTCACACTCTTCTTGATTATAAAAATTGCTTACCTTTTTAGAAAATGCTTTTTAAATAATTAATATTGTCTAATTTTCAATAAAGAAATAAAATCTCACTCAGCTTGATTGGAAAATAAATAAAGGTCAATTTAGTTCTTAAACTTATTTAGCATGATAAAAAATGCTAAATTTAACATTTTTATATTAATTTAACCCTTGAATTTGTATAAAATGATTTTAAAAATTAGTTTTCACTTTTTAAATCAATTTAATTCCTAAACTTATTTAAAATGATTAAAAAAATTATATTTGACATTTTGAGTTAATTTAACTTTTAATTTTTCATTGTACTTATAAGATGAAAATCATTATATGAACATTTATTAAAACTACAGTTAGAATCAAACTGACTAATTTATTAAAAAATTAGTTTTCACTTTTTATATCAATTAAAATCAAATTATTTAAAAAGTATAATTTGGTAAATTAAAGTGCTTAAAAAAATAATTTTATAAATTAAAAATAAAAAATATTTAATAGGTCAAAGACCAAAGTAAGTTCAACACGTTTCCAAAATTTTTGAATAATATTTAGATTTCAATTTATGTGTTGTCATTTTTAATTACCTAACATGAACAAGGCGTTACCATCTTCGTTGGAAACTTCATTTTCTTTGACCCATTCTATCTGGTTCTCACTTGTTCAAGTCACTTTGGACTGATTTCAATTTTAAAAATAAAAATCGAAATGTGTTTTGAAAAATAAGTCAATAGAAATTATTTTATTAATTAAAAAAATTAAATTGTTTTTAAGAAAAATAACTTTTTATTTTTAAGAGCGTAAAACATGTAAAGACTTTGATAAATTCATTTTAAGATTATAAATTCATTTTTTTTTAATTTATTAATCATCAATAGACATTATTACCGTTCACCGCTCACAATCGGCCACCACCATTGCTCACCAGCGACTTTTATAATTCACCTTTTTTGCATTATTTAATAATAAAATTTTGAAAACACAAAATTATTATTATTAGTTAAAAATTTTTGTAACTAATTTTTTATAATTCATGTGAAAAATTGTTTTAGAAAAATGTTTCTTTAGAAAATATTTTCCAAAAAGTAAGTTATTTTATCGAGATAAGTAGAGTATGAATGAATCATTTTATTCAAAATCAAAATTTTTAAATTGATTCTAATCCAATTAAAGATGAGATCATAATTCGAATAAGATGACTGCCCAATTCCATTTAAGATTATTTAGAAAATAAATTTAATCTTTCATGGAATAAACTCTTTTTACTCTTAAAACCTTTGAAACATGTGCATGGAGAGGATTTGAGTTGTGATTGGTAGAAGCAAACATGTAATTACAAAGACAGTTTAGAAGATATTATTCATACTGAATTCACAATCATACTAATGCTTAATTACATCAAATCCCTATTTACAGTGACTATACAAATATTTAGAAAAGACTCCTAATTATCAATCCAGATTTACAATCAGATTACAATGATAACACAATATACAATCACATGCATAATATAAAAACCACAACCCTAGCCATCATCAACATTGAGGAACTCATCACCTTACTCCCTTTCCATTTTCAGTGAAGCCATTTTCTTTGAGTTCTTTAACAAACACTATCTTAGCTTCTTAGTACTTCTCAGGTTTTTCATTAGAATCTTTCTCTTTCTCTTCTTGCTCTGCCTTCAACTTTGCTTCTTGCTCTGCTTTCAATTTTGCCTCCTCAAGAGCTGCAATCAAATTCTTCAGACAAGTCTCTGCATCTTCATCTACTGATTTTGGCATCAAATTCTCTGCGACATCAGCTGGGGTCATTTTAATTCCCTCCATCAAGTTCTCAATTTTTGCAAACAATTCGTGATAATCTACATCCAGATAATTCTTAGCTAAAACCTTGAAAGCTTCAAAGCAGCAATAAGACATTTCTATATGCTTATCCATTCTTCCTCTTCTAATTAAAGCCGGATCAAGTTTCTCCACATAATTGGTAGTAAAAATAATAATTCTCTCTCCACCACAAGCAGACCAAATCCCATCAATGACATTCAAAAGCCCAGATAGAGTCACCTTACTACTTGTTTCTTCTTCTAATTCCTTTCTCTTTTTAGAAATGGGATCGTCTTCTTCATCATCTTTCTCTTTCTTTGGCTTTCTTTGACCAGTAAGATCAAGAGAACAATCAATATCCTCAATTACAATAATAGACTTACTGGTAGTTTCAATCAATAACTTCCTAAGCTCACTGTTATCTTTAATGGTAGTTAATTCAATATCATAAACATCATAATTCAATAAATTAGCCATAGCAGCAATCATAGTGGACTTTCCAGTTCCTGGAGGACCATAAAGAAGATAACCTCTTTTCCAAGCTTTACCAATCTTGGCGTAATAATCTTTCCCTTTCCTAAACTTTACCAGATCATTCTTGATCTCTTCTTTCGTCTTTATACCCATGGCCAAACTGTCAAACGACGCAGGATGCTCAAACACGACATGGCTCCATTTACTACCTCTCCATCCATACCAGTTCTTGCTTGGATTATTAGTATAAAGCTTTCTTTGCCGATTTTTAACTGCAGTGGCCTTTCCTTCTTTAATAACATGATCTATGTAAGACTTGATAATGATATCTCTATATCGTCTATGGACAGTGAGTTTGAAAAACCTGCTTTCATCCAATTCCGGATAGAAAGTAAACTGCTTCGTTTTAGTATCATTTTTTATTGAAGTCCACCAAACTTTAATTCCATTAAAATCATCAGAGATTTGTTCATTGTGATCCATTGTAAGTAACACAGACTTCCCATCTTTGACTACATCGGCTTTAAGTCGCTTGGCGCGCATGGATGAGTCGGTGCTAAGGTAGTTTTGAATGGCGACATAGACCTCGCTGCGTCGAAGGTCTTCGCCGGTATATTCATCAAAGATGATATGGATATATGGATAGAAGATGCTAATAATCTTTTGGCTATACGTATCAATATAGCTGCGAAGTTGGTAAGGGAAGTATTGTTGAAACATAGCCCAAGCAAACATTAGGCCAGCAATTGCTGAGCCTAACTGAGTAAATAGCTCTGTTATGATCATTATTTTTTTCGGTCTTAAGGGCAGTAATTTCTTTTGGGAGTAGAAGTTGGTAGTGTTTCTAATG
The DNA here is from genome assembly GCA_947857235.1 of Jatropha podagrica. Taxonomy (NCBI): domain Eukaryota; kingdom Viridiplantae; phylum Streptophyta; class Magnoliopsida; order Malpighiales; family Euphorbiaceae; genus Jatropha; species Jatropha podagrica. Next base: position 4,820 of record CANUEP010219886.1, read on the forward strand.
ATGTTTAGATAGATAGGGATTCTGAAACACTTGTGTGGAGCTGTTTATATAGAGAAGGAACTTGGGAATGAAGCGTGTTTGCTTGGTAAACAAGGTAGGTAAAAACATACCGGTTCATTTCTTGGAATTTTCCGAGAATGATTAAAGAAATAATTTGTTGCTCTGCCACTTGTTTCACAAAATAATTCATCTCTCGTAATATGTTTGACAAAATTAACTGTTTTGATAGTTATTATCTGTTTTAATGAAGTTTAACTATTAGTTGTTTAATTAGCTTTTTAAGAAACGCTAAAAAGTTAAATGTTACACGAGTTGACTTTTCATAAAATACTATCATAACTAAAAACTAGTCCGAACGCTATGTTTCCAAATAGTTTTTGAAATAGCATTTAGCGTTTTGACTAAATATTTAAAAGGTTATTACCGAACACAGCCTTAAAATTTGTTAGAAAAATTAATTGTTTTAATAGTTATTAACGTCTTATCAAACATTAAAAGAAGTAATCTATCACAATTCATTGTTTCAAACTCTGAATATTAATATAATTGCTACACCATAATAGGTCATATTTTTATTGTATTTTTAACTTAGTTTTTATTAGAAATTTTAGTATTTTTAATTACTTTGATTAATTTTTATTGAGATTTATTTATGTTTTTAATTAAGTTTTTGTAATTCTTGATAAACATGATTTTAAAGGTTTTTAGCAGAAAAATAGTCAAAATTTACTTAAAAGAAAGTTGGAGCTGAAATTGCGATTTAAAAGCTAAATATGGTCAAGTCAGTAAAATACATAGTATGGGCAGTATTATCAAGAAAGCTGAAAATTCAAATTGGCCGAATTCAACTATTTAGCCCGTGTAAATTTGAAGTCTGTGCATGGGACTGCATGAGAATAATAAAGAGCCCTCCTTATCATTGCTCCAACCCAATTTGGTGACACAAATCTATTAATTAGGAAGAAATCCAATACAAAATCAGTTTTCTACTCAGATAATATTTCCTCCTAATTAGGTTAGCTAGTTTTCTACTCGGATTCAAAAACCCTATGAAGTCTATATAAAGAGAGATCACCACAACAATCTTATCATCAAATCTTAGATATTAGATATTTGTTTTACTCTTTTCTTAATTGTTTTTTCTTTAAGACTTTGAGCATTCAAGTTGTGTAAAGAATCAAAGAAGCCGTCTACACTATTCGTTGATTAGTTTTTATCTCTAAACACGTAATATTATTTTTTTATTTTTCATTATTCATATTGGTTATGGAATAATTATCAAGTTTAATTGGGTTTTATTTAATTAGTATGTCGAACTACTCATACTAGAAATTTGATATAGCTTAATTTCTATTTTAATTTATGATATTAGATTTGTTTTTTCTTGTTTAAGATATAATTTATTATTAAACTTAATACTTCTGGGCAGAGTTTCTCCTCTAAATTGATTTATTTCATTAATCACTATTGGAATAAGGTTTTTTATAAGAAAAAAGTAATAAATTACATGAGAATAATAATTTGATGCAGAAGCTATATGGTTTCACTCATTGAGCATTTTCATAAGTTAATGACCTTAGGTTATAAATTCTTAAACAAATAATAAAACTTAATGATTTAATTTATGTTTAATTGCATATTTGGGAGATAGTTAATTAGATAGGGTTAAAATAGCTAACAATACATCTAGAGAGCTTATTAATGATTTGAAAATTGTTTTCCCTACTTGAACAATTAAAATTAATTAGTTAACTAATAAATTAAATTGGATAGAATTAAATCAAGTTAAGATCCCTAATGGCTTTTAAACCTTGATTTATTTTCATCAAATACTCTTGCTTGAATTTTTTTCTATTATTTTTACAGTTACTCTTATTATCATTTAAATAATAATATGTTAAAATAATTTTGGTACCTAATATATAATTCTCGTTGGGACAATACTTTACTAACTTTTTATTATTTGTTGTGATTTCATACACTTGCGAAAAAGTATTGTCACACCATCGAACCCTATAAATAATAGAGTAGACACTAAAAGTGACATGTTGACAAATACAGCTCAGATAATGTTTAGAAATAACTTAGTTTTCTATTATTCGGTTATAATATTGAAAATTAGTAAAAAAGAACTATTTAAAGTTTTATGTTTAGGACTTTAAAATATTTAGAATTACATAAATTTATAATTCTAAAATTTTACAATTTATTACTTCCTCTGTCCCATTTTGTTTGCATGTTTTGACAAAATACGCATGTAAACAATTTAATCAATAAAAGTTATTTTATCCTATTTAACCTTTAAGTGATTAAGATATTAATAAAAATCATTCATTTATTAAAGGATTATAAAGGTTATTATAGCAAAAATAATTATTTACATATATAAATTTTTCTCTATGGTGTTCTTTATTGCACTGGAAAAACTATGTTATAGACCTCCATTTTTAAGTGGAAAGTGAATTATCTTGGAGAAAGAATTAATATTTTTTTTATTCTTTTTATTTTAGTAATAATGTAGCTGTAATAATGTAATAATTCTATTCGTAGGACCAAAGAAAAGAAAAGTAAAAATATTATATTCTAATACCCGATACCAATACGAGTTGGACTCATGTGCATGCCCTTTCTAAGCTGGTGGTAAACTTTTTGTCCTTCTGGTTTGCTTATCTCTTGACCCGAAGGGAGAGGCGAGTATAGAAGAGACAATGCTGAAAAGGTTCAAAAACATATTTATTTCAATTTAGAAGGAGAAATGCATTGGAGTTATGATGTATACTAAAAGATATGTGGCAATAAAATAGAGATTAAATGGAACAAAATTGATTGGGTGATAGAGTCATGGAAACATCTATTTCTTCCATATTTTGAATATGGAACAATATGAATCTTGCAAATATTTGAGGACATCTATAAAATGAATATCAAACAAATAAAATGGAACAGAGAGAGTATTAAATATAAAATTATGAAGATAATAAATTGTGACAGTCATTGATTATCAGTGGTAAGTGATGGTGACTTGTGACTAGTAGTGATTAATGAAATAGTTAATGCGGCAACTATTAACAAATAATAAATTAATAAATATATATATTTTGGCCTGTTAATATTATTTGTTTAGTAGCTGTTAGTTGTTCCATTAGCTTCTAAAGTGTTTAATAAAAAAAATTGTTTAACTTAAAATGACAAAGAAGTACATTAGCTATTTAATTAGCTGAATTTGATGCATTTGTGATGCAGCAACTGGCTTGTACTGGATATGGGACGGTCTTGCGTGATCATAATGGGTTTTTTGTGGCTGGTTTATCTGGTGTTTTTGGCTATTGTATGAGTCCAGTGCTGGCTGAGGCACTTTCACTTCGTGAAGTGCTCTCATGGTTAAAGCAACAGTAGTTCGATCCAGTTATGGTGGAGACACATGCTCAGGTCGTGTTCTATGCACTGCAGTCTAGTGCTCCTGATAGCTTGTAAATTTGGCTAAAATTGAGATAACTCACTTGGTTTTCATGTTTCCCATAGGATATGCTATATTCGATGAAAATGAAGCTTTAGAGGTTAATTTCATGAAGTTTTGATGAAGCTATCAAATTGATCCTAAGTTCTCAAAAAGCCTTTAGGAGTCTACGGTTAACGCTTGGGCAAACACAGAAAGAGATCAGTCCAGAAGAGAGAATAACTGGTAAAAGTTTTCGCATAACGCTTGGGCAAGCGCTATGTAACTAGACTCGTAAGAGAGAGAAGTGTTGCTGGAAGTCTTTGTGTCGCGCTTGGGCAAGTGTTATGAGACTGGGCTTAGAAGAAAGAGAAACATTGCTGGAAGTTTACACATAACGCTTGGGCAAACGCTATGCAGTCCGCACCCGCAGCTGAGAGAAAAGCCCTTGGATATTTTGTAATAGCGCTTGGACAAGCGATAAAGAGATGAGACTTGAATTTTTGTAAATCTTACCAGACGCGATGAAATCTTTTAAGTGCAAGCTGACCCAATTTTTTAGGAATTTTACAGATAATTAAATATTTTAGATTTATTTTAAAAAGATATTATTTAGTTTTAGGGATTTTCTTTTTCTCAGATATATATTTTTGAAGGATTGTAAAAGGGGATCTCTCCTCTTCTTCCCTGTCATTTCCATTTTCAGCTCAGAATAAACAACATATCTATTTTTATTTCTTTATGTTCTTCACAACTATGAGCGGCTAAGCTCAATATTTTCAGTCAGGGTTGATTTCAAGTAGGGATTCTTCACGATTGTATGATCTAAACACGATAAGTATATTCTTTTAATCTGATTGGCTTTTGTGTATTTTCTGAGTTTATGAAAAACTCCATCTCTATTATTTTCTTATTGTTTGTTCAATAAGGGCTCATTGTTCAATCTATAGGAAAGCATATAGCTATCAATAAGGTTGAGATTCGTATTGTCTAATTGAATTGAATAAGTAGCAAATAATATAATTTGATTGTGACCAAACTTTCGGATTATATTATGGAAACCCACAATCTATTTTAAATGAATTGCGCTTGTGAATTTGTTGAATAGGACAGGATCTTTCTAGTTTGTATTGCTTTTAATGAATTAAATTTTATTGCTTGTTTAGGATTATTCGCTAATTAGAGATTATTCTAACACTTTGTCTGTTTAATCTAATATTACGAAAAGATTTTTCGATCTAAAAATTATAACTTGACAGTCTTTTAATTTTTAGAATTATTTATATATCAATGATTGATCAAGAGAATCCCGTGCTGTGAGTCACTCTTGGCTAAATCATTTATTCTATTAATTTTAATATTTATTTTATCGTTTTCTGTTATTTAATTATTATTTTCAATTGCTATTTGATCAAAACTCCTTTTATTTATTTGTCTTTATAAACTAGTTTTAAATTAAAAATCAGATTTTATTAGTCTCTAGGATTCGATCTTTTTTTTTTATTTACAATTTATTTAGATTAGAAAATCATGAATTCTTTTTTGTGGCCTCGTCGACACCTATCAACTCCTGACTTCTATGAGTTTGGTGACTTCATCGCTGATTGTAAGGTGCTGCTCCAGGAGTTGCACAATGTGCAGGTAGCTTGGGTACGGCGGCAGGCAAACAGGATAGCACATGGACTAGCAAAGGCTGCGTGCTCATTTTCTTCAGTTCATTACTGGAACTCTATCCCTCAATGTATTATAATTTATTATTTTTATTTATTGGTTGGCTTAATCAACTGAACACTAACATGAGTTACATTTTTTAACTTATTAAATTAATAAAAACTCTTCTAATTCAGATAATTTAAATATGAGATTTTAGTCTTTTTATTTAATTTATTATTAAATAATAAATAAAACGTTTATATCATATTATAAAAAATACTACTCTCTCAAATTCATTTAAATGGACACAATTGAAATTACTAAGGAATTAAGAAATGGAAGTTTTTATATTTAACTGAATTTTTTTATTTTTTTCTTAATTTGCCCTCAATATTGCATTAACTACGTCATTCTTTTTTTTAAATTAAATCAGTAATATACCGGTACAATCCACAGATTTAATATTTTTCAATTTTTAATTAAATTTAATATAATTTTTAAAAAAATTATTGTAATTTATATTTGTGTTGTTTTATTTAAATAATTTGCATATGTATTTTTTCTTTAATGATAGAAGGTAAAATTATACACTTTTTTTTTAAAATTCTCAAGCAATGAATTGAAATATTAATTATCACAATTAATTATTATAATTCAACTGATATATTCAGTTATTTATTTATTTTCTCTTTGAAATTCTCATATGTTTAAATTAAATGAGGTGTAAGAATATTTAATTTTAATGAAATAAGTTCTAGTGAATCAAAAAAATATTTAATTCTATTTATTAATCTAAATTATATTATTTAATTAACTTTTATTAACTATAACTCTATTATAATTCCATTAGTTTTTTTATAGAATGAAAACTATTTAATACAAAATTTAATATTTACTAAATATAAATATATATTAATTATAATGAAATCCTCCATCATTACATTTGTTAGTTTGTAACTGATAAATTATTTAATAAAATTTTTTTTATTAAAAATAGAAAAAGATTAATTATAATGAAAAAATAAAATATCATGTTATCACTTTCATATTTTAATATATTATCGCATAAACATTTATACTCTATATATATATTAGAAGCAGGTTTTTTTAAAAAAAGTTAGACCTAAATTTCATTTTTTTTTTTTTTTTATATAATCTAAGGTGTAATTCCATTTGGGGGATAAAGTGTAAATGGTTTTGTCCCTTTTAATAAAATGAATGTCCCAAGACATTTCTTTTAGCGATTTTTTTTTTGGCATTTTGGTCGCTTTTGGTTGACGAAGGCTGAAAATATTTCTTTTAACGATTTGAGGAGACAACTTCCACACGCATGCAATTTTGATAATAAAATATGGAGAATCGGTAGGTATAGTGGCCTCCAATTTTGACTCAGGGTTTGTTTACAATAAGTTTTAATTATTTAATTTATTATTAATTAGTAAATAATTTTATACCATGATATAAAAAATATAAAACTTTGTCTCTGCTAATAATAAAATAAATAAATAAATAAAATGAGTGAGAAACAATTCAATAGCCCTTTTGCTACCTATATTAGGAAATTGCCTCCTTTCTAACACACATGGCTCTCTGCTTTGTCGATAATTAAAGCCTAATGACTACATTTCTAATTAGAAAACACGCTTAACATATTCTTTGCTAAATCATTTTTTCTGCTGTAAAAACCTCCGGTTTTTAATATAATGGAGAATAGATAAATTCACTATTGATGCAGAAGTCCTTTAGAAGTAAAAGCCTGGTTCATTTCACATGTCTCATGAAATGAACTCTACCTGACCTAACATTTCAAGTAAAATAATTACTTGGAAAGCTTGATACAATTTCCTGGAAGCCGTCAAGGAAGGAAGAAGCCAAGCAAAGGACATCTCATAGTGGCCAACCAAAAGGGGAAGCAGAAAATGACAGTAAAATTAAGCTAAGAAGATAAAAAAAACTATTATCTGTGCCATTTCCAATTGATACATGTCAGGTTTGGTTTGTCTGATATAATAGTATATGCTTTTTTTTCCAACCACTCACGAATATATTATGGAACTTTTGGAAAAACTCTTGGAGATAAGTGATATGGTCCCATGCAAGTGTCTTCCTGCAGTCAGCTTCGAAAATATCATGCAAATGTTAGAAAGACTTTGGGTCTTTATCATGACATCAATGGTGAGCAATTGAGTTGCAACACTATCATATGTCACAAGTGACATCTCTTAATTAACTTCGCCAAGAAGATTAATTTGCTTAGCTTCGTCAGCCTGCCATTGCCGACTTTTCTTGTCCTTGAAAGCTACTTGTTCGTTTTTTTATCATTATGCATGTTGAATGCTTTCACATACATGGAATGCCTGTTTAATGAGACACTATATACATTCTCTTTACTATTTTTTACAAGAGATTTTTCCAGCAAGTTACCCACCCTTCGTTCCTTATAACTCAGCTCCATAACACCTCCATCAAAAGACAAAGTTCTGATAGAAACCAGAATGATTCGTCTGCAGGAAGGAGATATGTTTACTAAATTGGGATCAGTAATTGCTAGTGTTATGTTTGTTTGGGCTATGTTCAAGCAATTCTTTCCTTATGAACTCCGTGATCGTTTTGAAAAATACACTCAAAGAGCCTTCACTTTTGTTTACCCTTACATTCAAATTACCTTCCATGAATTAACTGGTGAACGCCTAATGCGTAGTGAAGCATATTCCGCCATTGAAACTTACCTAAGCTCGAGTTCTTCGATGCAGGCGAAACGTCTCAAAGCAGAAATAGTAAAAAACAACCAGTCCCTTGTTCTTAGCATGGATGATCACGAAGAAGTAGCTGATCATTTCAATGGGGTAAAGCTATGGTGGGCGTCTGGAAAAAATGTTATGAAGACGCAAACATTGTCTTTTTATCAGATTACAGATGAAAACAGGTATTATAAGCTAAGATTTCATAAAAAGAATAGGGAACTGATTATTGGACCTTACCTTAATCATGTGCTGAAAGAAGGTAAGGCGATTAAGATTAAGAATCGACAGCGCAAGCTTTATACTAATAATGGGTTCTATTGGAGCCATGTAGTGTTTGAGCATCCTGCAACTTTTAAATCGTTAGCCATAGAGGAGGAAAAAAAGAAGGAAATTATAGATGATTTGATTACTTTTAGTCAATCAGAAGAGTTCTATGCAAGAATTGGTAGGGCATGGAAAAGGGGTTATCTTCTTTATGGTCCGCCTGGAACTGGTAAGTCTACTTTGATTGCAGCTATGGCAAATCTTTTGAATTATGATGTCTATGATCTTGAATTAACTTCTGTTAGAAATAATTCTGAACTGAGAAAGTTATTGATAGAGGTGCCTCATAAGTCTATTGTAGTAATTGAGGATATTGATTGTTCTCTTGATCTTACTGGTCAAAGGAAGAAAAAGAAGAAGAAAGAAGAAATGAGTAACACTAATGGAAATGAAGAAAAACCCAAACCAGTAAAAGAAGAAAGAGATGACAGAAGTAGTCAAGTTACTCTTTCTGGTTTATTGAATTCTATTGATGGGTTATGGTCAGCTTGTGGCGGAGAAAGGATAATTGTTTTTACAACAAATTTTATAGAGAAACTTGACCCAGCTCTTATTAGAAAGGGAAGAATGGATAAACATATAGAACTGTCTTACTGTAGTTTTGAAGCTTTCAAGGCGTTGGCTAAAAATTACCTTCAGATTGATACACACCAACTGTTTGATAAAATTAGTGACTTATTGGAGGAAACTAAAATGACACCTGCTGATGTCGCCGAGCATTTGATGCCTAAGACTGTTCCTTACAATGCCGATGTTTGCCTGGAGAGTCTTGTTGAAGGCCTTCAGATGGTGAAAGAGGAAGCGAAGTTGAAAGCAGAGGAAGAAGCAAGAGAGAAGGCATCAGCAGCAGCAACAGCAACCTCAAATGGAGAAGCCAAATTGGAAGAAAAGAAGGATTCAATATCGGGCAAAGAATAGAGCAGGGAGAAAATTATTTTTTCCTGTGATCTTGTCGCTCCATTTGAATCGCTATTAATGTAACCTGGTTCTTTATTCAGTTAATGCTGTGTCAAAATCTGAATTAAGAAGAGCAATGTCTTGCTTAGCCTATACAAGCAAAGAGAAGTAAAAGAAGGTAGTCAAGTAATCGACAGTCACTTCAAACACAATTATTAACTTAGATAAAAAGGCTATTCATAGTTTCATTATAGATTATAATCTCTTTCCATGCGGTATGAAACTGTTCGACAAAATGCCACAATGAACTAGGAACTAAGAAATGCGACAAGCTATCATGTGCAATATCATAGAATTATCATCACTAGTGTTATAGATCTGTTTTCAGTTGTCTGAACCAAGAACTCAGTAAAAAAATTATCCATATAACTGAGTTGCTACTGAAACAAAATCTTCATCATCATAAAAAAATAATCAGGAATACAATCACGTTATCAGTCAAGAAAATGACATTGAAAGGGTAGAGATTAGTCATGGAGAATACTTGATTGGGCATCAGGTCTCCTCCGCACTTTGAAATGATGAAGACACCACATTATTAATTGAAACAAGATAAGCACACCATGATCAATGGTCACATACTTGTTTTGTCCTTTTATAGTCAGCTTAGGAATGTTAGAGCATGACATCAAATTCAATTACAACACGATCATATGTCATCACATCTCCGAAACAATTTAGTTTAAGGCTACCTCTGCCGACTTAATTATTAATTTAATTTAATATTAATATCATATTAATAATAAGTCTATAGAAAATCTTTTGAAACACGATGATGTTTATGATCTTGAATTAACTTTAACTGCTGCCAAAAATATTTAAGTTGATGGAAGTTTCTTGTGGTTGTTGAAGACACTGGGAATGGGCCCCGTGCCCCAACTTAAATGAATATTCTTCTTTATTCTTGTTATATAAGATTTTTAAATTTTAATGATGAGATGTAAGATTATAATATCATATGAAACTTTTAAATTTTAATAATGCTAGATAGAATTTAATTATTAGTTATAGTGTTGTATAAATATTGATATTAATTATTATTCAATTATCATAATTAATATATTTTAATAAATAATTATAATTGTTATAATATTATAACATATCTTTCTCAATTTAAATTACAGAATGTTAGTATTCATTGTCATTCAATTATCATATTAATATGTATTCAATAATTAAAATTATTATAATATTATAACTTACTTTTTAATTAAAAAATTATTGTAATTTTGATGTTGATTACCATATCAATATGTATTATAACTTTATCTTTTAGATTAATATTATTATAATATTGATATTAATATCATTATAATCAATCATAATTATTATTTATTATTATGAATTAAAATTTTATATTTAAAAGAATGATAGAGAAGATTAATGGTAAAATATTATCACGACTCAAAATCGTAGGCCAGACCAGCACTAGGACCTAGCTAAGCTTAAAGCCCTCGAAGCCCGTAGTAAGCTTAAACTATCAAAATTCTTTCCTATTATCATTTAACTGACGGAATAGTAAACCCATATTATGACATTATTCATATAATAATCAAAGTTAACAATTCTGACCTAGTCTTAGTATTAAGGACTGTTCACAGATCAGGCTCATATTCATTTAATAAAAATATATTCTCATGTAAATATTTATTTGTCATCAAACTATTCCTATCATATAGTCACTAATTATTCAAAAAGAACATTCCACAATTTATTTATAATCACATGATAATTTCTTTTACATATCCAAATATTAATTAAACATTCTAACTGCTGAATTAAATAAAATGTGCGGAAAATCACAAATATTAACAAATATATTATACTAACATGTTCGAATCTCTACGGGGAAGGAAGCAGAGTCTTACAAACCAACGATACTTTTATCTCCTGAAAAATGTTTATAGAAGAAGGGTGAGTTTCATTGAACTCAGTGAATAATAATAAATAATGCAAACTCACATATTCAGGCAGTATGCTTTTACAATATAATAAATGGGCATACTTCACAAGCATGTGTCATACATCAACATCTTTAAACAAATCACATTCAAATATTCACAACATGTGAAATTTGGTCAGTGAAATCACAGATCCACCTATTGGCCCCAGGCCAATTCCATAATAATAATAATAATAATAATATATATATATATATATATATATATATATATATATATATATATATAATAGGGAACCGATCCCCCATACTTGGCCCACTGACTCATAGTGACATAAGTCGTCCCAATTTTCACTCAGATATAAGAGCATATTATTTCACATCACAGTTATTCACAAATATATTCAACACAATAAATGCAACATATGAATGTAATCAACGATGAAAATTGTATAAATTTATAGAACTGAGATATTATATATAAATGATATCAATATAGCAATAGAATTAATAAATGAATAATGATTATTTAAATAATATAAAGAATATGATATGCATAATGCATGTATGTAGGATGATATGCACCATTTATTATTACTCACAGTGACCGCAGAATAAGTTCAAATCTGTCATGGATTCTGATTTAGAGGAGCAGTAGAGAAATCCGGTCGATCTAAGAAACACGTATAATAAGAAAAATATAATTAGATAATAATTACCTTAACTGAGAATATTAATTTAATAAATCTAACCGTTTATTTTTATATTTCTGATTAAATTTCTATTAATTCACTATATAACCTTACTATTTACCAATAATTAATTTATTCACTTATTTTGTATCTAGTCTAAATATCAATTCCATTTATCTCACATGAAATATCTTTATACTCCAAATTATAAATTAACACCAACAATAATAATAATTCATTTAATCAACCAATTAATTAATTCTACTCTTTTATATACTTCATTTATTAAAATTCCTTCAAATATACCCATTAATCCTTAATAAATGAATTTTTATAATTTTGAAATCTTAACACTAACTAATTAATTTACTAACCTTCAAAATCAATTAAAATCCTAAAATTATTCTTCAATCACCCAAATCATCAATTAATTTATTTTATCCAATTTCTCCAATTAATCATCAATTACTTAATTAATTAATCAATCAAAAATACCATAATCAATATTTAACATCCTATAATCAAATTAACTCCCATAAATAATATAATTCTATACTAAAATCAATAAATCAACATATAACCCAACAATCAATAATTTACCAAAAATTCTAACAATATATCTTCTCAATATAATAAAATTAACCAAATAATAATTTAACCTCCTATAATTAATTAACCACTATAATTATTCAATTTATCTAATTAACTACCAATATTATTCTTAAAATAATTAAATCCACCAATAATATAAAATCAATAAATAATTCATCAACCTGCTAATTAATAAAATTAATCAATTAAAATACCAAAATTAATTATTAATATCCTAAAAATCAATTTAACCTTCATAATTTCAATTAAAATTTATAATTTCAACCTATAACTAAATAATCAATTAACTACTATAATTCTATCAATATACCACAGAATCAACTAAATAATAAATTAATTTTCACAAATACTCTATTTAACTAATTACCCATTCAAAATACTAAAATTCAAACTAAAATACTAAAAATTCACTAATCAATCATCTAATCAAAAATATTAACAATCAACTAAAATACTAAAATTCAACTGCCTAATAATATCAAATAATCAAAATTCTAACAATTAACTATAAATATTCACCCAAACAACAATTAATTCACAAATTAATCTACTAACCAAAATAATTAACTCATTAAATAATAAAATTATTCAACCAAATATTCTAAAATTAACAAATTAATTAACCAAAAATTTAACTAAATAAAATTGTAGAATCAATACCCAAAATCTTAATTTTCCGGTAATTTTTGAACCGGATGAGGAGGAGACGGTGGCCGGAAGCAAGCTGGGCTTGCTGCCAAGGTCGCGCGCGGAGGAGCAGGTGGCTCGCCGTGGCGCGACGCGATGGAGGCGCTGCAGCTGCTGGAGTCGCGCAGAGAGGGAGGCAGAGCAGAGCTGGGTCGCAGCCGCGCGAGGAGGAGCTGCTACTGCTGCTCGTGGAAGGGAGGCGGAGGAGGAGCTGCTGTACGGTGGCGCGATGGACTGCTGCTGCTGGAGTGGAGGAGTGGCTGTCTGTGAGCAGAGAGAGAGACAGAGAGCAGACGCAGGGCAACAGGAAGAGAAAGAGGAAGAGAGAAAGAAGGAGAGGGAGGGCTGCTGTGGTCCGGCTGTGGCCGGTGGAGGCGCTGGAGGTGGTTGCTGGAGATGTTAGTGCAGCAGAGAGAGAGGAGAGGAGAGGAGAGGAGGGGTTGGTTGTCGACAATGAAGAAGAAGAGCAGATAAAAAGAAATTTTTTCTTTTTTAAAGTTTAAAATTATTAAATAAAAACAAAATAATAAAGTTTTTAATTATTAAATAAAAACAAACCATCCAAATAGATTGTCAGGGAGAAAAAAATAGTAATGCATAATATTTTTCAAAAATATCCGATTCGGATTTAATTTTAATTAATTCGGTCCAATAAAAAAAATAATTTGTCCGATTTTTATTTGATTAATTTTAGGGCGGATAAAATGATTTTCGATCCATTAATATTACGTGGCGTAATATTATTGGCTAATAATTTAACGATTAAATTTAAATAAAAATTATTTTGAAATAAAAATTTTGAAGTATTATAAATATTTATTAATAATTTTATTAGAAATGAATATCCAAATGTTTTAATATTTATTTATTTTAAAATTGCAATATCTAGTTATCTTTATTAGTTTTAATGAGAATATATGGAATTGTCATTAATTGTCATTAATTGTTTATTACTATACTACAAATAGTTCTCTTTGAGATTTGGTAAGATCACTTTTTTTTTTTTCAATCATTCTTATATAATTGCTTTGAGATATTGATATATTTTTTTCTCTTCTAATTTCTAGTACACTATGGAATTAAGAAAAGTTTAATAAATCAACGGATTAATTATATGAAATTATCATTAAAAATTATACATATAATTGAATTTCTATTATCCATTTTATTTTGTTATTTTTTACATCATCCAAGAAAATTTATTGATTAAAAATAAATTAAATCAATAATTTTTAATATATATTTTCTTTTTTTAATTTTATTATATATATTAATTATTATATAATTAATCTAATGTTCTGAATTTGAAATAAATATTCTTTAATTTAAAGAATTTTCAACAAAATTAACGAATATGGAATTAAAAATAATTTAAATTATAATTTTTTTCTTAATTAAATTATATATTTTAAAATATTTTCACAATATATTTATAATTATAAATAAAAATATTTATTGTGGATTGTTTAAACATGCTGCTAGTCTATTATATATATATATATATATATATATATAAAAGTTGAAACTAAGATAAAGTTTAAGTACTCTTTTTTTTTTTTTTTTAAGGAATTTTTAACTTTTTTTTATTTTTTTATATTTTGATTGAGCAACTTAATTAATTTTTTTAACTTAATATTTAACATGATAATTAATAATTTTAAAACCTAATCTATTCTAATCATTTAACCTGATCTATCTAAGTTTTTAAATTTTATATAATTTCTTTCTCCTTCAACAAAATTAATTTACGTTGTTACTCTTTTCATGTCTATAAAATAAGAAATCAATAGTGATCATTTTCAACTATCCATTTCTAATACCAACATCACCAACTAATGATAGCAACTTGAGATTTTTTTGTAAATTTTAATCATTGTCTATTTTTTCTCTAATTGAATTTCATTTAGACTTTTGGTATTTTTATTTTTATTTTTGTTTAATGCAATTTACCTGTCATTTTTTAAAAACTTTAACTTTTGGTATGAGCTTTTATTATTTTCAGGTATGGATTTTATGGTGATGTTATATAGCAGATAGTGAAAAATATCACTTGATGGGCTCCATAGTATATTTCGTATTTAAATTTGAATTGAACCAATTGGATTTTCTCAAATAATAAATTATTGGTACTATCCTATTATATAGGATGGATTTGAGCTGCATAGATTTCTGGTTATGATCACTTTTCTTCACTAAGGTTCTCTTCAACATAGGGTCAAAATAACTAAGTTACTAAATGCCAAGAGGTATGCTTTAATGCTATTAGTTTTCATTGTTAGTTTAAATGTCAAATTTTGTATTTTTTTAATTTTGTTGCATTTTAATTGGTCAACTTAATTTTTTTTTTAATTCAGTAATATATAATATCGATATTGTGATAATTTTTTAAATCTAATAATCTAAATTAATACAACTAAAACTCTAATCAACTAACGTAAGACAATTAGAACTCTACCTTATTAGAAAAAGTCAATTATTTATCCATTGTTTAAATTTTCAAGGATAATTAGGTTTTTAAATTTTTTAACTTAACGTGAATATATATTTACTTATATTAAAAAATAAATTAACTTCTAAAATATTATTTGTATTTTATTTGAATTTTTATGTTATTTTTTATTTTATGATTAGATTATTTATTTTTATATACCCGCACGCGAAGCTCGGAACAACATCTAGTTTTATATAAAAACTTGATCCATGTTTATTAAGAAAGGAGGGATGGATAGACAAATTAATGAGATTTACCATAAAACTAAAAAAAAGAAAAAGAAAAGAAAGTGCAAATCGTTAAGAAAACAAAAGGGAATCAACAAATTTATTGAATTGCACATAACTAACAATAAAAAGTGAATAACACATCAAGACATAAATTTGTTGATTCAGATTCGAATCCTTAAAAATTAATATGGCTATGAAGCGTAGAACGCATGCAAAAGAAAACGAGAACGAAGCAGTAAAGCCTAATCCGTAAGTTTGGAGTATTAGAAATGGTTGAGCCCCTTTTGTTTCATTGCGGGATACAATGTCCTTCCATGCGGTGAGAAACTATTCGACAAAATGCCACAATGAACTAGGAACCAAGAAGTGCAAAATAATTAAAACCTAGAACTATCACCTATATAGTTTTAGATTGACTTGATCAAGTCTGAGAATTCAATTCTTTGAATCCTGGAATGTTAATTTTTGAATTTAGCTATTATAAATTTGACTCTATACAAAAACAAATTTATCATCTATCAGATTTCAAAATAATATTAAGATTAATTGAACGCATCCATAATAATTACATTTATTTCGACACAAATTTAAAATATAATAATTGATAATCGAATTTATAATGCTTACCTTAATTTTTAATTCAAAATTTAGTTTTTGTTCTTTTTTTAAATTTTATTATAAAATTCACAAAAGAAATAATTAACTTTTTTTTTAAATGAAATCTCAAAACATAGTTTTATATCAGATTAAATAAGATTGAAAGTTTCCATTTGATATATACACACATGCGCACGTCGTCCTTATTCAGCATTTTTTTTCCCTTTTTAAAAAAATTTGAAGTTTTATTTTTATTTTCCTGTATTTTGATTGGTTAATTCAAATAAATTTTCAATTTAATATTTATATGAATTTGGTTAATTAATAAGTTTTTAAAATCTAATCCAGCTAGAACTTTAACTGAACATGTTATTAGTTAACATGGTATTATTTTGTGAACAAATCTATAAATTTGAGTAGGAGTAGTGGGATTACTCTTTTCATATCTAAGCAATATTTATTAGAGGAAATGTATTTTATTCCTTTTAAGTTTTTACTTTTTATGGTTGTACATTATCTTCTTTATCTTCAAATTTGTATCTCTATTTATTTTTTTTGCATTTAATAGATAACTCACTACGCTGTAAGTAATTTATAAGTATTCACGCGAGTGTGAGGAGAATTAAAACTTATTTAGTTGTCATGTTGTCACTTCTTCTCATTCCTCCTCAGTAACCAATGATAATACTGAAGATGGTGGAACAAAAGAGTCCCAGAAGTCCCAACTTGATGACTAATATGGTGGAGGTGGCAGTGGTTGTGGTGGTTGTGGCGAAGGAGGAGGCATAGTGGGGAAGTTGTTGTTGATGTCCATATCTCAGATATAGGATTCATTGTTGGAGGAGGAGGTGGAGGTAAAAGTGATGGTGATGGTAAAACAGGAATAGCTCTTTCTTGCTTTGCACATTGAAACTATTTCTTCCCTTTCTAATCTTGAATAACAACAACCTATTTTCTTAATTTTTTAGTTTGGTCTTCTTTTTCGTGTAGATAAAGTTTTGCTCTTCTTTGATTTCATACTCTAAAGGTGATTAAAGTAAATTAAAATACTTTCAAAAAGCAAAAGAATATTTATTTTTCTTTTCCCCAATTTAATGTGTTTTACTAGCAAAAGGGGAAGACGAAAGAGGAGGAAGGAGGAGATTGCGGCAACGACAGCTATGGAGGGAGGAGGAGGTGGTGGCATCGGCATGGGCAACGTTGGTGATGGAGGAGGAGTAGGAGAGCACCATTTTCTTACTTCTTTGGAATGCTTTGAACAAAAGAGGAAGGTCTGGAAGGATTTAACTAAATGTACATTTTGGACCATTTAATTTGATGTAACATATGATATGTTTTTTTCTCACTGACATATCATTATATTTTTTGCAAATAAAAAAATCTGAATTGCTCGCACTTTATTTGTCCAAAATAGATAACTATTAAATACAAAAAAATAATAATAACCAGAGGTACCTCATCGGACCCATGCAAAATACAAAAAGTGTCACAGAGTGTTATTAGAAAAGTACATAGTCTAAAATATGCATGTGGCCTTTTTTGATAGATTTACTTTGTGAATTGTAAAGAAGCATACTCATGGGTTGGTACCATATCCTAATGTAAAACCTTAAAGCTACGAAATTATGATTCCTTTCCTTAGTGAGTTGCATTGTCTTTAATGGGCACTGTAATAGTTGTATTGCCCTTAATGAACTTCTAAATGGTTACAACTGCTGTCGATAGTGTAAAGTGCAAAGAATGTAGAAAATTCGTTGTAAATAATATCGGACGACAAGAGGAAAAGGAAAAGAAATTGCATTAGGAAGAAGCTTCGAAAATGATGGCTTATGTCCTTTAGTTGGAACTCGGAACACGTTTCTTTGACTAATAAAAGTTAAACAAAAAGGTATCCATTGGATAATAGTAATAATTCAAGTGAGGTTTTCTTTTCCTTTTCTTTTTTTAGAAGAATAACTCAATCAACGTTTGATATTTTACAGCTGTGATTTATATCTAATAATTAACAACCAACACATCAACTAAGAATAGCTATCATCTGCTGTTTAGCACTCATAGGCAGCTAAGCCAAATGAAACGTTAATGATTTTTTTGGTAGAGTCGGAAGTTTGAATTAAGGTTTAAGAATAAAATTTAATTAAAATATATTTTAAGTGTTGGAATGACTGATTCGATAATTATTTCTCAATTTAACTTTTATAAATAAAATAAATAATCGCTAAAAATACTTTATCTCTTAACGGATCCATTCAGGCGGACACGAACAATGAATGGAAATTTTCCATAGAAGTAAGATAAATTAATTATTTTTTTATTGTTAAAGGCTGGTAGATTGAGTGAAGGAAGAAAATAATTTATTATCAATAAAATGAAAGAAAAAGAGTAAGTAATGAGTATAGAGAGAGAGATGTGGGTCCAGCAAAAGAAAAAAAATGTGTGCATGGCTTGACCAAGCCACCGGCATGACATGTCTTTCGGACATTTTTCCTTTCTTTTTCTTCTTCTTTATTATTACGACTCTTCAAAATTCCAAAACATGTGCAACTTCCTTTCCTTTTTTTTTTTTTTAATTTTTTAATTTTTTTGAAATTGACCCACCTTTTTCATGCAGGGACTTTTGGACCTCTCTAAAATGAATGTAATATATTGAAATTATTAATATAACAACAGGGATTATGGAAAGAGGAAAATATTTATTTATGGTTTATGATATTTTCGAATCAATTTGCAAATAATTATAAATTCCTCCATGCGTTTTTAATCTTATTTTTTTAATTAATCCGTAATATCTTCATCATAAAATAACAATTTTATTAGTGTATTAGCATTTATTTTTTAAATCATTCTCAAAATAACAACAATTGTAATAATAAAAAAAATATTTAAACTATAATTAAGAGAGAATCCGAAGGAAGAAAAAGAAATATTATGATAGCAACGGCAATATATTTCTTCTTGTTTTTGAATTGGAAGTCATTGTATCACCTTTATCAAATTTTCTATTGTTATCCTACTTTTTCTAGAATTAATTAGGTAGCATAAAAGAAACTATTAAAGATGGAATAATTCAAAAAAAAAAAAAAATCAGCCAAAACTTTGATGTGGTCAAGGGAACATCTCATATATATTTTCTCTCATTCATATGGTAAATTAAAAAGATAATTTATGTATTAAGATCATATTTGATATGATGTAATTAATCATACAATAGAATGTAAATTACATTATATGATTGATTATATTGTTTGATTAGACTTTATTTTTTAAATATTGTAATGTAATCGAGATTGCATATGTAATATTCATTATATAAAGAAAAAAACACATATTATGCTAAAAAAAACATGTATTGACAATTACATCAAGCACATATACAAATTACATCACATCACTTCAAATAAAACTCTATCACTATCACAATCGCTCTCGCTCGACCGCCACTATCACCACAACAACAACTTCAATCACTCTATCATCATTATCATCACCCCAACACCACCACTACTGCTCCACACCGGTTTATCATCACTATCTCAACCGCTTTACTACCACCACCACAATCACAAGCACCATAGATTTATCATCGCTACTTCAACTGCTCTATCAC
This sequence comes from Jatropha podagrica, assembly GCA_947857235.1. Taxonomy (NCBI): domain Eukaryota; kingdom Viridiplantae; phylum Streptophyta; class Magnoliopsida; order Malpighiales; family Euphorbiaceae; genus Jatropha; species Jatropha podagrica. The sequence continues at coordinate 24,750 of CANUEP010219886.1, forward strand.
CACAATTACCACCTCAACCACTCTACCGCCACCACCACTTAATAAAAATTATATTTTAGTGTTTAATATGTAATCACGGAATAAAAATTATATTTTAGTGTTTATTATGCATGCATGATTTGAGGCACATTAGAAGGTTCAAATTAAAGAATCAGAATTTTTGCCTGCTCCATTAGAGAAAGTTCTTCTTCACTTATTTCTGATTGTATGATTAGGTTAATGCTTTCAAACACTTAGCATTGTACTTTAAGATCAAGAATCTGAATTTCAGCCT
>CANUEP010219918.1:0-124259 GCA_947857235.1 Jatropha podagrica
GAAGCTACATGAATAATTGCATTCAAGATTCAGATGCGTTTTTTTTTTTTTTTTTTTGGGGGGGGGGGGGGGGGGGTTGTGTTGTTTTTTAAAAAATTTTTTTTTTTTTTTTTTTATAAAAAAAAAATTTTTTTTTTAAAAAAATAAAAAAAAATTTTATAAACAAAAATTTACCCCCCCCCCCCCCCCCCCCCCCCAAAAAAAAAAAAAAAAAAACGCATCTGAATCTTGAATGCAATTATTCATGTAGCTTCCACTCAAATGGTGGTTCTAAGTTTGAGATCGAATGCGCCCATGAAGATACATCATACAGAAATATATGTATCAAAATAACATCTTTTTAACTTATATAGAATGGGTTTTTGAGAAAGAAGAAGTACCTCTGCAATTGGAATCTAAGATCAACCTCAAGAACAGGAACAGTTCAGTTATTTAGCTGGCTCTGGATCAAGTACGCAAGGCTTCCCCTGTAGTAATGTTTTTTTGTGAAAAATAAAAACGTGGAGCCCATTGATAGCCGAGAAAGCGATTTGATTGTTTGACCCATCTTCTTCCAATAGTAGAAGAAGAGAAAAATTAAAATTGGACCCTCAATTATAATTAAATTAAGACATGAATTTTCTTTTTTCAAAAACTAATTATATAGTCCTTAATTTTTTTTATTCCATTAACATATTGGCTTTTCCATCCAAAATAGTTTCTTTTCATTATCAAACTGAAAAATTGTTCATAGTCAAACTAACTAAATTATAATTTTCTTTTAAAAAAATAACTAAATTATAAATTTATTAATATTTTTAATTCAAAGTATTAAACGATATTATAAATTCTGAATTTTGTAATTGCTAGTTTTAAAAAATGTTCATATGTTAATTTCATTATAATTTAGGGATTATTTTTTTCTTAAAAATTTTTAAATTTTGATGTATTAAATTTTATAAAATGAATGATTAATTTATTATTGAATAAAAGTGAAAAATTGAAAAGTAAAATAATTGATGAATGATTTTTTTAATCATAGAACAGTGAATAGAACAATTAAATAATCTACTCACTTTCCTTATCATATTATTTTTTTTTTTTATCATGTTTTGAATTTCAAGAATATATTAAACCCAATTCTTTATTTAATTTTTTCTACATCAAATTAATAACAAAAAAAACAAAAGTAAATAATGGAAAAAAAATATTATTCTTTTCATTTCTCCACAACAAATTGAAAATCAAAGATAATTAAATAAAAATTACATAACCACTAATAAAAAATATTAGAATCATTATTAAAAAGCTTGAGTCCTCTGGGCTCATCTTCACAATGCATGACATGAGGAACAATAATACCCATATCAGCTTTCACCTTCGTCTTGCAATCACGAGTTGGTGGAAAATGGAAACATGGTTCCTTCGACATGGCTCGCTGGCAAGCTTGATTAGGTTTCTTCCAATTCTCAGGCTTGTGAAGAATCCATGGCTTTAAACCTCCAAGCCCTTGAGCTACATATCCAAAAGTTGACCAAGAGCTAGTAACCAACACATCACTCATACTTAATAGGTGCATTTCAACCCATGCCTTCAAATTATGCATATTATCTCCAAATTGCTGATGCTTCTCGTGGCTTGGCTGAAAGACCTCGATTACCTCTCCATTTCTAGTTGGAAATGTCCAATACATGTTCTTTAAACTTTCGTAGAATTCTGTATATAAAGATGCTATTAGTATAGCTTTTGAGTTTGATGTTCGGTTTTTCGATATGAATTCTTGTCTGTTTACTTCTGGTAACAGGTTTTCTTGCATTGTACAGGCTAAAATTTGATCCATCACAATTTGGAAACTACTAGCTTTAGGGTCAAATATTCTTATTTGCATACCAATTCTTTGATCTGCTTTGGCTAAATATGACTGATAAAACCTAGTGATTAATCCCCATGCCTTATTTGAAGGATTAAAAAGATATCTACTTAAGAAATGGAAAACAGTTTCTCTATCAGGAAACATCTTGTCTAATTCTTGGTCGAAAGACGGCATCAAAAAGAGAAATGGAATGAAGTATTGGTCTGATTTGAGAATCAACCAAGGAACTTTCTGAAGAAAATCTTGGTGTTCTTGACAGTAAAAAAGCTTATCAGAATCATCACAGTTGAAAGCTAGAAAAAGATAGGCAAATGGTGGAGATGACACTCTATTTACATTAGTAATGTTATTCCTTACCATGTTTCCATATTTTTTAGGAAAGTTCAGATTGAGTTTCTTGAATTCTCTCTTCAGGAGAAAATCCTGAGGCAATAACCATGAAGTATTTGGAAATGGCTCGCAGAAGAGATCAGCCATGTCAGTCTCATGTTCTACAAGCAAAACTCTGTTCGTAAGGAGAGCGTAGAGAAATGCTGAAGCCATAGTTAGTATTCTGTTTCCTAAACCTTCAAGCGGTGTCCAGACTATGTAATTGCACTCTGTAGGACATGAAACGTTCCCAGAATTAATTGCTTTCAGGGTTTGATTGTAGGAGTCTGTGTAAGGTCCACAATGCTTATGAAGAATTTCGTAATTGCGTAGCTTTGAAAGAAGATATGGAGAAGGCTTGTGAGGTGAATCTTTTCGATATATAACAGATTGGTATCTGCTTAAACAAGATTCTTCATAAAAAACTGAGTCTGTGAATTAAAGAGTGGAGTAAGTAAAATGTTATAGGACAATCAAATTTATAAGTTTCTGTCACTTTCTCAAGAAAATAATTGATCTTACCAAAAAGAAAATTTGTAGCATTGTCTGCTTTTCCTCGAACAACCTTGGCTTTAGCGAATTCTCCAATTAGATCAAACATGTGATTTTGGTAAATGATCATGGTAGAGAAAACTATGAAACAAGCAACAAAGGCTAAGGTCTTCATTGCATACTGAAAACAAGTACCTCAAGAATCGAAGAAGATGATCAAAATTGTCTCTCAGTTAACACAGAATGGTATCTGTATCTCTCAAGCCATGGGTCTTAACTTTCTCGAGGTGGAAAGAATCGACTAAATGAGAAACCCAATAATTCTTTTAGGGGAGAGATCCAAGAAATTTCTTTTTTGGGTCGTTGACCATTGAAGTAACCGTGGGGGGTGTGAAGGAGAATGTGAAACTGATAATATATATATAAAATGAGGTTTTGCCCCCCACAGGGACGAAGCTAGTTAGCTGTATAAGAAGGTGGGCAATTGCTTGCCACTAAAGTCGATTAACAATCTCAATAATGGCATTTTTAAAATTAAAAAAAGAAAAAAAAAATACAATAATGGCTGCTCAAGTGCATTAAGACAAAGAAACGTTGAACTCTCACATTCAATTTTTATGAAGTCAAAAAGTTTTACTTTGTCCAAATTGTAGGCCAAAAATAAATTTTTTTGGCAAAACATTTTATTGGAATAATCTTAAGTGATGCTAGTATTTATGAATCTGATCCTAATGTATTTTCATAAGATCCTAATGCATCCGATTCTAATCCTATTGTATCTGTGCGTGATTCTGGTGTATTTGATCCTTTTTCTTTTTTGTATATGCCTAGTACATCTGTATAATGTAAATCATTCATTTTGGTATAAGAGCGTTCCTAGGCGGATATCAAATTAATCTTCTTATTTCTTCACAACAAATTAAAAATCAATGATAATTTAAAAGTACAAAACCAGTAATTAGCAGTATTAATTATAATTATTAAAAAGCTTGAGTCCTGCAGGTTCATCCTCACAGTGCTTGACATAAGGAAGAATACTATCAATTTCGATCTTCGATTACAAGCATACGAGGGTGGATCATCAAAGCAAGGTTCTATTCACATGGCTACTCCACAAGCTGTATCGTTTGTTCTCCAATTCTCAGGCTTTTTAAGAATCCATGGCTTTAAACCTCCAAGGCCTTGAGCTACATACCCATCACATCACTCATGCTTAGTAGATTTATCTCAACCTATGCCTTCATATTATGAATATTATCACCAAAACGTTGATTCTCTTCGTGGCTTAGCTGATACACCACAATTAACTCTCCTGTTTTAGTTGGATATCTCCAGTATTTGTTTCTTATTTCCTTATAAAATTCTGAATATAAAGATGTTGTTAGTATGGATTTTGATGATGTTCCGGTTTTCGATGAAAAGGCTGCAGTTTTACTCTCGTCTACTTGTGCTAGCAGATTCTGCTGTTGACTACAAGCAAGAATTTGATCTGTAAGGATTTGAAATGAAGTAGCTTTAGGATTGAATACTCTTATTTGAAAACCAGTTCTTTGATCTGATTTGGCTAAATAAGCCTCATAAAACCTTGTAATTAGCCCCGTGCCTCATTTGAAGGGTTGAAAAGATATCTACCAAGAAATGGAAAACAGTTTCTTTATCAGGAAATGTACTGTCCAGTTCTTCCTTGAAAGATGGGATCAAGAAGAGAGATGGAATAAAGTATTCATCCGATTTCAGAATCAACCATGGAATTTTTGAACAAGCTGTTGCTGTTCTTCACAGTAGAAAGTCTTGTCTTTGCCACCAGCTAACAAGATATTCACTCTGGGGATGCATTAATGGTGTTTACGCTTATCAGGTTCTGAAAAACATGTGGGTATTGATGACTGACTTTTCTGAATTCACTCTTTAGGGGAAAATCCTGAGGCAATAACAGGGAAGTATTTGGAAATAGCGCGCAGAAGAGATCAGCCATGTCGGACTCATGTTCGACAAGCAAAACTCTGTTGGTTAGGATAGCATAGAGAAATGCTGAAGCCATACTTAGCATTCTGTTTCCTAAACCTTCAAGCTCCGTCCAGACTATGTAATTGCACTCTGTAGGACTTGAAATTTTGACAGAATTAATTGCCTATATGTCGAATGCCTGCTTATGCAACATTTTTCATCATCAAATCCTGAAGCAAAAAACCCACCAAGCAATATATTTATACCTTCAGAATCGGAAAATCGGAAAGAAAGTAAAATATGTATTTTTACACGAACCCCGTAAAATATTGCAGGCCTCTTCAATCTGTCAAATTGATACATATATATAGATAAAAAATGGAAAAAGAATATTGTCTTTTTATTTCTTCAATAAAAATTTAAATTCAATGATAATTAAATAAAAATTACAAAACCACTAATTAGTAGTGTTATAATTACTAAAAAGCTTGAGCCCTCCAGGTACATCCTCACAGTGCTTGATGTGAGGAACAATACTATCAACTTTGACCTTTAACTTACAACCATACAAGGGTGGATCATGAAAACAAGGTTCTATTGACCTGGCTAAACCACAAGCTGAACTATTTGTTTTCCAATCCTCAGGCTTTTTAAGAATCCATGGCTTTAAACCTCCAAGTCCTTGAGCTACATAGCCAAAAGTTGACCTAGGGCTTGTAACCAATACATCACTCATACTTAGTAGGTTTATTTCAACCCATGCCTTCATATTATGCAGATTATCCCCAAAACGTTGATTCTCTTCATGGCTTAGCTGATACACCCCAATTGACTCGCCTGTTCTAGTTGGAAATCTCCAGTACTTGTTTCTTATTTCCTCATAAAATTCCAAATATAAAGATGCTATTAGTATAGATTTTGATGATGTTCCAATTTTCAATGGGAAGCCTGCAGTTCTGTTTTCATCTACTTGTGCTAGCAGATTTTCCTGTTGACTACAAGCTAAAATTTGATCTGTTAGAATTTGGAATGGAGTAGCTTGAGGATTGAATACTCTTATTTGCATACCAATTTTTTTATCTGCTTTGGATAAATAAGCCTCATAAAACCTTGTAATTAGTCCCCATGCCTCATTTGAAGGGTTAAAAAGATATCTACCCAAGAAATGGAAAACAGTTTCTTTTTCGGGAAACATACTATCCAGTTCTTGCTCGAAAGACGGGATCAAGAAGAGAGATGGAATGAAGTATTCGTCTGATTTCAGAATCAACCATGGAATTTTTTGAACAAGCTGTTGCTGTTCTTCACAGTAGAAAATTTTGTCTTTGCCTGCAGCTAACAAAATATGCACAACAGATGGTAGCAACTCCGTCGATGCATTAATAGTCTTTTGCCTTATCAGGTTCTGAAAAATATGTGGGTATTGATGATTGAGTTTTCTGAATTCACTCTTCAGAGGAAAATCCTGAGGCAATAGCCATGAAGTATTTGGAAATGGCTCGCAGAAGAGATTAGCCATGTCAGGTTCATATTCAACAAGTAAAACTCTGTTGGTAAGGACAGCATACAGAAATGCTGCAGCAACACTTAATATTCTGTTTCCCAAACCTGCAATGGCTGTCCAGACTACGTACTTGCACTCTGTAGGACATGAAATGTTGACAGAAGTAATTGCTTTCAGGGTTTGATTGTAGGATTCTGTATATGGTCCACAATGCTTATGAAGAATTTCGTAATTTCGAAGTTTTGAGAGAAGATATGGAGAAGGCTTGTGAGGCGAATGCTTTTGATAGACGAAAGATTGGTATCTGCTTAAACAAGATTCTTCATCAAATCCTGAATCTGTGAATTAAAAAGTGGAGTAAGTAAAATGTTACGACAATCAAGCCTGTAATTTTCTGCCACTTCTCAAGAAAATAATAGATCTTACCAAAAAGAATATTTGTAGCATATTCTGCTTTTCCTTGAACAAGCTTGGCTTTAGCAAATTCTCCAACATCAAACTTGTGATTTATGTAAATTACTGAGAGCGAGATTATGGTATAGAACGCTATGAAACAAGCAGAAAAGGCTAAGGTCTTCATTGCATACTGAAACCAAGTTCTCCAACAATTGAAGAAGATGAGCATTTGTCTCTCAATAATACAAAATGCAATAAGTCTCCCTCAAAAATAATTGGGCGAGCTTAGTTCAAAGTCAATTAGCTTCTATGAAGCTAATTAAAATTTAGCAGCTAAAACTCTGCAAGTCACGGGTCTTAATTTTCTTGCAGTGGAAAGATTGACAAAGTGAGAAACCCAATAATTATTCAGAAGAGAGATCCAAGAAAAGGTCCTCAGTTGTTCATCATCGAAGTAACCATGTGCCCAAGTTGACATTACTTTGAGTGTATTAAGGACATAAACCAGGGAGTAGATTTGGCCGCAGATACCGGTAAGGAAGGAGAATCAACAGACATTGATTTACCGCCACCCAAGAAGATGGGCCACTGTTGCTTTTTGAGCCTATACCGTATAGTTGGGCCATAATTATTGGACTTGTCGTCCAAAATCCATGTAAAATAACAGCTACTTTGCTACCGTTAATTTGTCACAGAGGACAACAGGGAAAATTTTCCCTCCAATAGGGAAAAGTTTCCTTTGCCTCAGTAAGCTGCAAGAAAATTTATATTTTATTGTTTAGTGGCTGCTTATCTTATTTTCATGAAAGAAACCAAAATTCAATAATCTCTAAACAATTAACAAGCTTCAGTCCAAAAGGTGCATCCTCACAATGCTTGACATGTGGAACAACATTACCCATATCAACTTTGACCTTTGAGTTACAGTCATAAGAGGGTGGTACATGAAAACAAGGTTCTATTGACATGGCTAGACCACAAGCTGGACAATATGTATTCCAATTCTCAGGCTCTTTAAGCATCCATGGCATTAAACCTCCAAGGCCTTGAGCTACATTGCCCCAACGTTGACAGAGCTTGTAACCAATATATCATTCAAACTTAGTAGATTTGTTTCAATCCAGGCCTTCATATTATGCATATTATCCCCAAATTGCTGATACTCTTCATGGCTTAGCCGGTATACCCCAATTAAATCTCCTGTTATAGTTGGAAATCTCCGGTACCTGTCTCTCATTTTCTCATAAAATTCTGAATATAGGGATGCTATTAGTACAGATTTTGATGACCTTCCATTTTTCAATTGGACGGCTATAGATCTGTTTTCATCTACTTGTGCTAGCAGATTCTGCTGTTGACTACAAGCTAAGATTTTATCTGGAAGAACTTGGAATAGAGTAGCTTCAGGATTGAGTACTCTTATTTGCATACCAATTCTTTGATCTGCTTTGGATAAATAAGACTCATAAAGACCTAGTAATTAGTCCCCAAGCCTTATTTGATGGGTGAAAAAGATATTAACTCAAGAAATGGAAAACAGTTTCTTTATCAGGAAATATCTTGTCTAATTCTTGCTTGAAAGATGGGATCAAGAAGAGAGATGGAATGAAGTATTCATCCTATTTCCGACTCAACCATGGAACTTTTTGAACAAGTTGTTGCTGTTCTTCACAGTAGAATAGTTTGTCTTTGCCAACGGCTAGGTAAATGTACACAACTGATGGTAGCGATTCTGCTGATGCATCAATGAAGTTCTCATCGAGTTTTCTGATTTCACTCTTTAAGGAAAAATCCAGGGGCAATAACCATGAAGTATTGGGAAACGGCTCGCAGAAGAGATCAGCCATGTCAAACTCATGTTCTACAGGCAAAACTCTGTTAGGATAGCATATAGAAATGCTGAAGCCATAGTTAGTATTCTGTTTCCTAAACCTGAAAGCGCTGTCCAGACTATGTCATTGCACTCTGTAGGTCTTGAAATGTTGACAGAATCAATAGCTTTTAGGGTTTCATTATAGGATTTTGTGTAAGGTCCACAATGCTTATGAAGAGTTTCATAATTTCGCAGTTTTGAAAGAAAGTATGGAGAAGGCTTGTAAGACAAAGTTTTTTGATAGTCGGACTGATTGGTATCTGCTTAAACAATATTCTTCGTAAAACCCCCGAAGCCAATAGTCATCATTAGAAATACTAACAGGTTGATGAGATTCTGAATCTGTAAAATAGGAAGGGAGAAAGAATAAAATTAGGGCATTCAAGTCTATTTTCCATCAACTTTCTCAAGAAAAATTAATGATTCAACAATTATCCGATGAAATGTTTTACCAAAACCGGATTAAGCAACACTTTTGAGCTTTTCCTAAGTCCTTGACTTCACCAAATCCCCAACTTGGATAAAAATGGCAATCTGTGTAAATCACTGACAGAATTATTATAGTAGGGAAAGCTACCAAACAAGTAACTAAGACTGAATTCCTCATCTTATCTTACTACAGAATCCCAAACTTAAAAAGACTTTCAAGTTTGAGAACTCTGATTTCTCTGTTATAAAAAAGAAAAATATTCAGATTTGTTTGCAGCTTTTAGATCTTATTCTAATAAAAGGATTGCAGGAATCAAGAATTTTGTCATCATCTTTCTCTGAAATTGGAGAAAGTAGAATTAACGTACCTCAGAACTAGAAGAAGACGCAAATGGCCACTCTGATATTAGACTTGTCTCAGAGCACAAAGGCAACAACTCTCTATCAGTTTGGCGCTGCTTTAAAGAAAGTTCGATTATAACAAACAAAAAGGTTGGCCGGCAAGAACTATGCGTGTCTTTACTAGCGGCCAAACGAGTTCTTTAAGAATATACGGGGACGAATCTTGCATTGTTCTAGTCTTGGAATGGGAGGGCAAGAATCTTAGATAAACTTATCTTTAAAACAGTTTCTCTAAAATGGAATATGTTAAAGAAATAAAATATTAAGAGCAGCTATTTTTGTTTAAAAATTTGTACAATTTGAGTATTATTTTTTACTAGTGAAAAATAAAGATTATGATTAAATTTCATTCACTAATTGTTTCCTATATATGTGCGTGTATTCTCCTAATTTATATTCACAAATTTAAAACGATATGGAACGGAAGTATCACTATCAATATGCAGAAATAGAACAAAGAAAGAAAGAAAGAAAGAGAAGAAAAAAAAGCTAAATATAAACAGATCAAACATTCACAAGGCTAACCATTTCATTGTTGGTAATTGAATCAAGAGCCGGTATATAAAATGGGAAACAGGAATTGGCTGTTCTTACCATTCGACAAACCTCGACTCAGTGTAAACTGCTACAAATACAACCCAAAACCCATGATCAATGCACAAGTAATACATTGATACCTCAGTGTTTGCTTCTGAATATTAATAGACAAAACATGGATGAATAGAAATAAATGTTGGAGAAGCTCCCCTTGGACACATTCAAATGTTATCCTAGTCAACCAGCACTTCAATTACGAGAAATTCACAGCAGAAAATGAAGCAGAACTGAACAGGCTCAGCAAGCCTCAACAAATGAATTAGCAATATAATTCTTTCTCAATAACAATAGATGTCTTACATATATTTATACAGATAACGGGATCAATTATACCCCTTTTTTTCAACATAATTATACATACAAACAACAGGCAAATCAAACGCAGATCGTAAGCATATGTTAAGCAAGATGGGCTTATTTGGTACCATTCCTGGATACAAAGGCACAAACCAGGTCTCCTAATTGCAATTTTGCAACACGATTGTACAATAACAAGTACTGTTTTACCTTAACAAGGAGAGCAACTTGATTAAGAACTTGTGCTACTAATCTAAGATCTTTTCCAATGTCAACACCCTCAGAACCTATCTAACAAATTCTGCCCATTCATAATCACAATTTTAAACACATTTTTCCATTTTTCAATCAGGGAAACAATTTTGGAAATAACAGAGACACAGCAGAGAGAAGGATTTAGTATCTGTATAATTCTTCCCATTAACTATTAATTAACATGGATCAAGAGAACTATAAGATAATGCCCACCAAGCAACTGCAACACATTTTACTTTTACTTTATAAAGGTTAAAAAACAATTGCAATTAATTAAATAGAATATTAGGATTGAGGGGGAAGTGGGATAATTGACTTCATGATCAAACAAGTTCATAAACTGGTTTTTCTCCTCTAAAGAAATTCGAAAATCTAAGCCCATATATACCCACACATATACATGTATGGTCAACATAGTCTTTGCGATATGTCATAAGGTTAATGATTAGCTAATAATGCAAAATGCACATAAAAAACTATAACTAGGAAAACGGCATACATTGTTTTTCAAAGGTTATCCCAACTTAAGCCCAATACTAGCATGAGAAACATACCTCTATGACTAGAATCGTAAAATTCATATAGGAATTTACATGACTCAAAATAATGAGTTTCAACAAATCAATCACTGACTGAGAGCAATATAATTCAGAGAAAATTTGTATTATTTTCCTATCAATACAAATCAATAAGCAGCAATAACAACAAGGAAAAAAGTTAAAAGAGAAAGAAAAGTATAAAACAGTTCTTAACAAGAATCTAACCTTTTACTATATCTCATACAATATCTTTTGAATTGCTACAAAAGTGTAGCATAAACACCATTACTCATTCAGGTAGCATAGTGTGGCGCCCTAGCAGCCATATTAGCAACCTGAGCCTGCATCTGAGCAGCTCTTACTTTGGCAGCAGTTGCCCGATGGAAAAACTGCTCTCTTGACAACAATCTTACATTCCTCAAGTACTGATCAAAGGGCACTGCTCCGTCCTGCACTGCCTTATCTAAGGAATAAACCACATCCTCAATTGCTAAATCTGCTGCTGTACACTCTAACATCTGCTTTGATAGGGGATCAGTGCACTCAAACACATTGTCCACATCCAAGTCCCCTGTATTCCCTTTTGTTTTCCCACCATTTTCTCTCAACCAAGCTTCTAGAACATCGGTATTCATCAACACAACCTGTAATTGCCCCTCTAAACCCTCTTTCTCATCTTGCATCTCCTTAAGTCCTTTACTAATCTCTTCCTCTCTCCTCCTCAACACAGCCTGAGCACTGAATAAACCTTCCATCTCCGCCTCCCTTGCTTTTCTCAATTGCAAAATATCCCCATGAACTGTCTCCACAATCTTATTGATTGCATTCCTCTTATAAACCTCCGCAGCATCTTCCGTTTGTGGACGCGTTGGCGGACCACTGTTACCCCCGTATGGCGATGGCGGGTACGGCCTATTCATCGGACGTGGATATCCGCCATGTCCTCCAGTGGGCCCAACGGATCCGAAACTCGACGAATGCGATAAATTGGATTGATTGGCACCATAATTGATTGAGGGGCTAGGGCTGGGGCTAGGAGTAGGGTTTGGGTTCGGGCGGCGCTGAGAATAAAGCGGAGGATCTCTGCCAAAAACCCCGCCTAATTCACGGACCAGATCGACGAGATTAGAGCTGGGATAAATCCAATTTTGCAAATAAGGAACAGAAACTAAGCCAGAAGGGTTAACATGAGGGTGAGGTCGCTTGATAATCATGTCACGCGTGGGATTCACATAGACACAAGGCGGGTGGCGAGGGTAGGATTCCATTAGCCAGATTATGATAGGAATGTTGTAAGTGACACCCTGAAACGGCATAGGAATGGTGCCATCGGCTTGGAGGAGGTTGACGGAACGACCATCGTTGTGGGTAAAGGTAGCAGTTTTAGGTTCGAGAGAAGGGTAGGTAGCGATGAGAGAGAGGAGTTGTTGCCGAATTAACCATTTGGTGTCTTCTGTGTAAGGGAGAGAGGAGGGGCCGCGTTGAGAGAGAACCGAAGAAAGAAATTGTTGGGTCGCCTGGTGATTCGGTGGAGTCGCCGGTGGTGGCACCATTGGGTCGATCGACGATGGGTTGGTTTCTAGAGAAAGAGGTAGAAGGAGAGTAAACTGGAGCTGGAGGAGACCCGACGACGGGGTAGCTTAAGAGAGGAAGAAATGGGCTTGCGCGTACAGTTTATTTCCTTTGCTATTAAGATTAATGTTTTGATAATAAAAACGAGCCCAATTACCTGACGGGAAACATACACGTGTCTTTTTCTTCTGCTTTCAGCACGAAGGCACGCTATGGGTTCGATTCGAATCGAAATCAAACCGTAATCGACCCGTATTTTTTCATTTATAAAAAATTAATATTAGTGAAATTTACTATATAGTTAGTGAAACAAATTATGAAAATTAATTTTAAAATCTTGATAAATTATTTATCCTATTTTAAAATTTAAGAAATTATTAATATATAATTTTTAAACATATATATGAAAAATAAAATAAAATAAAATAATAAAATTTGACTAATTATTCAATGAAAAATATGTGGGATTATAATTTTAGAACCAGCAAGCATATATTATTAAATCCTTCATGCAATTTTTCTATTTATCCATTTCAGAAAAATCGTATTCGAAACTTTTTTCCCTCCACAGACAAATTGCTTATAACTGTAGTGTTACTGGGAGGGAGGACAACATTGTGAGGACGCGGGAGAGAGATGAGCTCACAGCTCTTGCCTTTCGCATCAACACCAACGCCACCATCATCACCGCTCTACTCCAAGATACGTTCTTCTACTTCCCCCACTCTTTCCAAGAGAATCCATATTCCTGCTTACATATACAAACACCCTGCTGCCATTCTTTTAGAACTTTGTACTTCCATTAAAGAACTCCACCAAATCCTCCCACTTATCATCAAAAACGGCTTCTACAATGAAGAGCTCTTCCAAACCAAGCTTGTTAGTCTTTTCTGCAAGTATGGTAGCTTAACTGAAGCCGCCTGTGTTTTTGAACATGTTGAAGATAAATTAGAAGCCCTTTATCACACTATGCTCAAAGGTTATGCCAAGAACTCGTCCTTAGATGCTGCCTTGTCATTTTTTTGTCGAATGAAGCATGATAATGTTGAACCTGTTGTATATAATTTTACGTATTTGTTGAAACTTTGCGTTGATAATTCCGATCTTAGGAGAGGTAAAGAGATTCAGGGGCAATTGATAACTAGTGGGCTTTCCTGGAATCAGTTCGCTATGACTGGGGTTGTCAATATGTATGCTAAATGTAGAAAAATTGACGATGCATATAAGATGTTTGATAGAATGTCTGAGAGGGACTTGGTTTGTTGGAATACGATTATTTCTGGGTATGCACAAAATGGATTGCCCGAGGTTGCGTTACAGTTGGTTCCAAGGATTTTTGAGGAAGGGCATAAGCCAGATTCAATCACGATTGTTTCCATTTTGCCTGCAGTCGCCAATATAAAATCATTGAGAATTGGCAAGGCAATTCATGGATACGTTATCAGAGCTGGTTTTGAATCTCTTGTGAATACTTCAACTGCTCTGGTGGATATGTATTCCAAGTGTGAGTCAGTGGGGACTGCTAGAGTGATTTTTGAAGGGATGAATCGTAGGACTGTTGTTACCTGGAATTCAATGATTGATGGGTGCGTGCAAAGTGGAGATCCTAAGGAAGCAATGGCGCTATTTCAGAAGATGCTAGATGAAGGGTTTCAACCATCCGATGTTACTCTTATGGAAGTCTTACATGCCTGTGCTGATTTGGGTGATCTTGAGCAGGGCAAGTTTGTCCATAAACTAGTGGATGAATTGAAGCTAGACTCTAGTGTTTCTGTAATGAACTCGTTGATTTCAATGTATTCCAGATGCAAGAGGCTTGATATTGCTGCCAATATATTTAAAAACCTGCAAAATAAAACACTTGTATCGTGGAATGCCATGATATTAGGTTATGCTCAAAATGGGCTAGTAGACGAGGCCTTAAATTCCTTTTGCGAGATGCAATCTAGGTATATAAAACCAGATTCATTCACAATGGTGAGTGTGATTCCTGCTCTTGCAGAGTTATCTATTCCGCGTCAGGCAAAGTGGATTCATGGAGTTACTATTCGAAGATTTTTAGACAAAAATGTTTTCGTGATGACTGCACTTGTTGATATGTATTCGAAATGTGGAGCCATTCACACTGCAAGAAAGCTCTTTGACATGATGAGTGAAAGGCATGTGATAACTTGGAATGCCATGGTAGATGCTTATGGGACGCATGGGCATGGAAAAGCAGCCCTAGAACTTTTCAGGGAAATGGAAAGGGGGCCTATCAAGCCAAATGATATTACATTTCTCTGTGTTCTCTCTGCTTGCAGCCACTCAGGTTTGGTGGAAGAAGGCCTGCAATACTTTGCCAGCATGAAGAATGATTACGGACTAGAGCCCTCAATGGATCACTATGGAGCCATGGTTGACCTTCTTGGTCGAGCTGGCCGGCTCAACGAAGCCTGGGATTTTATTCAGAAGATGCCCATTGAGCCAGGAATAACTGTTTATGGTGCAATGCTGGGTGCTTGCAAAATTCACAAAAATGTTGAGCTGGGAGAGAAGGCAGCAAACAAACTCTTTGAGTTGAATCCAGATGAGGGTGGATACCATGTATTGCTTGCAAACATATATGCCACAGCTTCAATGTGGGAGAAACTGGCTGAAGTGAGAACTATGATGCAAAAGAAAGGACTTCAGAAAACACCTGGTTGCAGTTTAGTGGAATTAAGAAATGAGATTCATAGTTTCTATTCTGGCGGTACAAGCCATCCCCAATCCGAAGATATCTATGCTTTCCTCGAGACGCTAGTTGGCAAGATCAAGGCTGCTGGTTATGTGCCAGACACCAGTTCCATACATGATGTGGAAGTTGACGTTAAGGAGCAGTTGCTGAATACCCATAGTGAGAAATTGGCTATTGCCTTTGGACTTCTGAATACAAGCCCAGGAACAACCATACATATTCGGAAAAATCTACGGGTCTGTGGCGATTGCCATAATGCGACAAAGTACATTTCACTTGTGACTGGGCGGGAAATCATAGTGCGTGATATGCACAGGTTTCATCACTTCAAGAATGGATACTGTTCATGTGGAGATTATTGGTGAATTTGGCTTATCAAGTGTCTTGATTCCTGATTATGTGTATACAACCACTACCAGCTATAGTTTTTGGAGGCCAAGAGGCTTAGAGGTACATTAGTTTTCCGAGAGTTCTGAGCAGTTTTCTTCTGAATCCTTGGTGTATCATCGATGATTAAGCTATCATGTACAACCTATTCATAAATCATAATCGAAATCTTCAATAACAAAAACCACAAGGTTTCTCTTGGAAGGTACATGCTATCTTTTCTATCAAGCTATGTGACTAAAAGTATTTCCAATCTCCTGTAATTAGGTGTTACTATAGGTTTCATTCATATGCTATGGTATTAATTTAATGCCATTAAAAGCTCATGCTGTGGCGCAGGCAGACTTCAAAAAATTTTGAAATGTATTATGATGAATGATTGATCAATATTACATGTATAAACTGATGCACTGAGGGAATCAGCAATGTTACTTGCCGCATCATTAGCAAATTTGTTTTTTTATTTTTAGTTACAACATTATAATGGCTGTAAAAATCATAAATAAATGAATAGCATCATTTCCTCCCCAAAAATATATAATCTTTTGTGTCACTTCTTAAGATTTCATTGATTTTATCCCTACTTGGGGTGTGTTTTTTGAGATTTTCGTTATGTATTTAATAGATCCTTATTTGCTTACTAGTTGAATTTATTTTTATGAATGTATCTTTTGACTCTGTAATTCTGCTCCCATGTTAAATGAATTATCATATTTCACGTCGGGGGGAAAAAGGTATTTGGATATAGTGTCATAAGTATTTGAACATAGCAACTTGTTTTGATTTTGTCTAGCTAGCAGCCAGCCAACGGTATCATCTCATACTAACCTATTTCTTTTCCTTCTTGCCATTAGTATGCATGTCCAAAAAATATAATATTTCACTTTTTATGCTCTTTTTCCCTCAAACTCCATACCAGGTCTAGCAAAACGGCACCGTCTTGTTTTTAATGTCTGATGAAATGCTTACTTGCAAACTAGGCAGTTGACCCCCACAACTTTCGGTCTTTCCCTCTCTGAAGCTTACACTTGCTTCACACCACTGTGGACAAGCAGTAAAATTGTAGTAAGATAATATATTAAATTCCTCACCCTTCCCCTCCCTTATCCTTCCATTAATTACCCTTTCCCTCTCTGAAGCTTACACTTGCTTCACACCACTGTCGGCAAGCAGTAAAATTGTAATAAGATAATATATTAAATTCCTCACCCTTCCCCTCCCTTCCGCTCCCTTATTCTTCCATTAATTACCCTTCCCTCACCCCATCCAAACAGAGTGTAAAAGTTAAAACGAGAAATTGTGACCCGCAGAATTATTATATGATAATAATTGTAATAAGAAATTCTTCCTTCTCTTTAAATTCCCTCACTTTCTTACTCATCAAACACGACCAAACCTAGATTAGGATTCATCTTTCTTATTAGAACTCCATTTACGATGGATTCATCTTGCCTTTCCAAACCCTTGCTTGAACAACTTCCAAGGGAAAGATTTTGGGGTATTTCTATTCTCTGCCAATGGGAAGGGGCTTGGTATGCAGAATATCAAGTCCCGACATTGATTGCGGTACAATACCACTTCAGAGCTCATAATGATGATATTATATTGGCATCGTTCATGAAAACAGGTTCGACATGGCTCAAGGCCCTTTGTTTTTGCATCATGAACAGAAATGTCATGAAGGAAGAAGAAGAAGAAAAAGAAGAAACTGACCCTCTAGCCAAAAACCATCCTGCGTTCTATGTGCGAACTCTTGAATCTCAGGTTTACAAAGATAACCCTAATACACTCACATGCAATATAATTCACTGCCAGATTCCATCAAGAGTTCCAATTGCAAGATGGTGTACATAACCAGAAACCCTAAGGACACTTTAGTGTCAATGCGGTATTTCTTTAACACCAGGTGGAAATCTGAGCAAGGTCCTTATCCTTTCGAAAGTGCGTTTGAGGCTTTCTGTAAAGGGACTGTCCATGGAGGGCCGTTCTTTCAACATGTCTCGCAGTACTGGAAGGAGCACTTAAAGAGACCTGAGAAGATAATGTTCAAGTATGAGGACTTGAAAAGTGATCCAAAAGAACAGGTGAAGAAGTTGGCTTCATTTCTTGGAAAGCCATTTGCTAAGGAAAAGGAGGTTGATAAGGTCTTGAGGAGATGTGATTTTCAAAGGCTCAAGAACTTGGAGGTGAACAAAAATGGTGTAGATCCTTGGGTTAACATGCCGAGCAGTTCATTCTTCCGAAGAGGTGTTGCTGGAGATTGGAAGAATCATCTCACCTCGGAGATGGCTGACAAACTTGATGAAATTAAACGCATAAAACTTGAGGGTTCTGATCTTGATCTGTGATACTTGGTTTGAGAGCACTCCTTTCTTTCTAAGGTTGTGAAGTGTTCCCAATGCAAGGGTTTCAAATGTACCAGTTTACAGTTGGTTCTAACGTGCCAGTTTCTTGGTTTAGTGCTTTGTGCTTCCTCAGTGCTCCTGTCCCAAAATATGTGATTATTTTGTCTCGTTTTGAGTTTTTGAAGAATAATGAATAATAAATTATGCTTTTCCAATATTATCTTTATTTCTACATTAGATACAATAACTAGTTTTGTATAATTTAAGAAAATTAATTATTTAATCCCTGTATATTTTGAGACTAAGAGAGTAATAAATGAATGTAACATGCAGATCCTGGATTCAAATGGAATCCTAGTATTCCTCGGATTGCTCAGAAATTCACTTCATACCAATCGACCAATTAACTAACAAATAAAAGGGTCCCCATCATGGAATATGAGAATGAGAAGTTGAGAAAAATAAAGATTTATAATCCATCATTTGTCACCCCATAAATTTCATTGATACAACATCAACCAGCCAGATGAGTCATTAGATACAGAATCAAGGATCAACCCTCAACAATAACTAGCCATGTTCACCTCACTACCATCCACCAGAAAACTAAAATTTCATGGAAGATTGACAAATAAGCTACCAAAACACTCATCACTGATGAAAGTAGTGATTACAGAGTAACAAACAGTTGAAATTAACTTGACGTATTTGATGGCGACCAACTAGAACATTAAATTCCATGGGAGGGCCACGTGATGTAATTTCAGCAGATGTGCTCAAAACTAAGAGATCAAAGAGCAACACCTTACCTCTTTAAAAGGGCAAAAGCAAGAAGTGATGATCTCACAACAAAGTGCTAGCTTCACTTCAAAAAGACATGGCAAAGAAACTGGTCGATGTCTCTACAATACCAGCTTCTAGCTCTAAACTTTCATCCTGAAATCATCTAGTATCTGTACATTCAACTCCAAACATCAATTAAGGTTTAATGTGCAAACATTCATCAAATAATTCTTTCTTAAATTTGCAAAGTACGTATGCAACTTGTCACTTCCACCACCAAAATTGTCGAAATAAATATATCTTCCTCATTCGTGTATTATACGTCATAAAGGCTCTGGCTTTAATGGGGTCAGCATTCAGATACTCAAAAGCATACATTTGTTTAGCCTCTTCTAAGCCATCAATCTCCATCACAGCCTGTAATAGTTCCGATGAATCGATTGTAACTTTGTTGTGCTCCATCGCATCAGCCAAACGTCGAATACTTGATGCCACTGCCAACATTGCATCTTGAAGAGCTTCCGATGCACGGACACGTTTGGGCAGTTGTCTGATAGGCTGGATGAGAGGAGGTTCCTGATTACCATCTGGTATACAATCTGGTGGTCCCGTATAAGATTCTGTTCCATCAGTCTCACTAACATCTTCTGAACTTTGTGATAGGAAGGAAGGAGAATCTTCTTCAAAATTCTTTGCCAGATGACCTCCATCTTTCATCTTAGCCCAACGACTAGGGGCTTGATAATTTCCACAAACAATTTTTAGTTCATCATACATCTCAATCTGCTTTCCTCGAACTCCTTTTGCATCAGGATGTGCCTATTCAACATATTTGAAAAACACCAACACAAAGAAGTAAACAAGTGCGTGGTACGCGCAGGAAATATCTACATCAAAATGATAAAAGTAATAAATGAAGGCTTACAGCAATGTATCTCTTCCAAAGATCATCGCTATCACATTCAATCATCTTTGTGCTGGGGTTCCACCTGAATCCATCTTGACTTAGCATATCCCTTATTACCTTGTACCTTTTCTTAATTGTTTTTAGGCGATTAACAACTTTTTGATTGTTCAAGTTCAAATTAAAGCGAGAATTTACAGCAATACAAGCAGCAGTATATGCATTCTCATTAAAACATTTATCTATTTTATTTCCATTTCTAGCCTGAATAGCAAGAGCTTCAATAAGGCACTTGTCCATAGCAATAGACCAAACAACATTTCTTCCTTTATGCTTCATCTCCCTTCTCTGTGCTTGCAAGTCATAGTGGTCCATTTACTGATACAATGAAAAACAAATAGCTTTATGAATTTATTCCATGCATTAAAACAGAGTTTAATGACTGTTAAAAGAGTAGTCTATCACCAAAAGCATACTACGGAGAATAATAAAGTTGAAAATTTCATTCAACAAACAAATCATGAAAATGAAGTAATTAGGAACGACATATAATAACGTGATTCAATATCTCAATAGTACATAGTCAGTGTACATATCTGAACAAATCCAAAGTACAAATACTTTATGTTTCTGGCAAGTATTCAAGCAGCTGATCCAAGAACAAGAATGAATTATTCATGTTGCTCAGATATATAGGAAGTATACTGCACAAACCAAACTGTGATTGCACATGAACAAAATGCTCATAGTTAAAAAAAAAAAAATGAGAGAGAGTAGAGCTGCATGATACTCAATAAATTCCACTGACATTATTAGATAATGGTGCAAGTAAGCCAGTAAATTTTCTGTTTAGATGACTAATAGAGAACTCCAAAAGCTGGGGAGGATCATAGACAAAAGCTATCGCTCTTCAATAAGGCCATCTTCATATTGACTAGAACACAAGGCAGTCAATAAGTCTAATAATAACAGAACTGTAGACAATCTACAAGCTCTGAAATGTGATGCTGTGTCTGAGAGAAACAAAATTAAAAAAAAAAAAAAAGTTTGTTTCGGTGGGAGGAGAAAAGGCAAAACCGTTGAGAGGTTCTCTCTGTAAGACAACGAGAAAGTCGGCGACAGAAATCATTTTTAAGAAAAAATGAAAGTAACCAAAGCCACCCTCACGTCACCAGGAAACGGGTGGTAGGATATCTGAAATTCATCATATAAGAAAGCGACATGAATAATCTCATTT
Source organism: Jatropha podagrica (assembly GCA_947857235.1). Classification (NCBI taxonomy): domain Eukaryota; kingdom Viridiplantae; phylum Streptophyta; class Magnoliopsida; order Malpighiales; family Euphorbiaceae; genus Jatropha; species Jatropha podagrica. The sequence goes on from CANUEP010219918.1 coordinate 20,900, forward strand.
TTCAATTATTCAACGCCCAAATATAAAATCTACATGAATCTGCATGCATTTGGACAAAATAGAACAGATTAGATTTAGTCATAAACAAAGAATCAGCCTCAACATCTACACCCAAGCATCTTGATTTTCATTCCTTGGGAAATTTAATGTGAACACCAAGAATGCTTAGTTACCTTGAGAGGAAATAGCATTATTGCCGCATATTACATAATTGCCACTTGATCTTGTTACCTCCACTAAGCAGTCAATAAATTCACATGTAAACTAAATCCATGCCCTTAACAAAATAGATAAAATGCTACCAACATAACAATTTGACCTGGTGACAAGTATAACAATCACTGTATTCGTCTTCCACAATCCATATTCACACAGGCAGTGACACCAAGCTGGCATCTCAAAGATATCAGCAAGCCCCTTCAGTTTACTAGCAAATGGAAACAAATCTATTCAACTTCTCTTTTCTTTTTTTTTCTGGCTCAAAAAATGATTCAAACATTCTACTATCATATAAATTCAAAACAAAACACGTATTTAGGATTAGGACCAAAATGAGACTCCCAAGAAGAACAAAGATGAAAATAGAAGAGCCATGATAATCAACTTCGTAGATACAAAGAACTCAGCGTGAAAAGATTTTTCTAAATTAAACTAGAAGCCAGGATATATATATATCACAAATGAAAGAGACCTGAGAAAAATGAGAGCTGGTCGGATCGGTGACCGGAGGATCCCGGAAGAGAGATCGCAGCCGCTAAGATGATCAGAGAGGGAAACCGTTAGATTTCATTTGAGGCGTAAGGGCAAGGGTTAGGGTTTTTTTTTTCTCGAGAAAAAGAAAAAAAGATTTGAAATTTTCCGGAGCTGTGACACTTTCTCGAAAACCAAACGCGTGGAGAGAAAAGCTCAATTTTCCCGGATGCCATACAGTGACATCCCGTTCACGAATCTTACATGAAGGACTTATCATTAGTCGCCACGTACATAAAATGCTAGAATAGCCCGTCTACTCCTGTGCCACACGCGTCATGGCTAACCTGTTTGCGGAACTGTACAAGTAAACTCCAACGATACGACAGCACTTTCCTTGCGTGATATTTTTTTCTCTTTTTTTTTATTATTTTTCTATTTTTAATTTGGATGCAAGATTTAGACATAGGAATAGAAGTATATAATTATAATGAAATGAAAGAGGGTTACGTGTCTATGATCAAATTATTTTATAAAAATAAAAATAATATTTGCAAAGAACTTTATGTGAAGTTTCTATTTATAAACTTTTAGCCATAAATATAAATCGAATAATTGCATTATTCCTGATATTAAATCATTTAATAAATGTTATGAACATCTTTATAATTGCATTATTATTCCTCCAACTAAGTTTCTTTTTTCCAATTTGCAAACAAAATTTTATCTGAATGAAAAAATTTATATAATTTTTTAAATAAAAATATAAAATTGCCTCCTTAAATATTATTTCTCAATCATTTGGTACTAAAAATCATCCAACTCGAAAATATATTTGTAGGGTCAGAATGGAAGGTTAGAATGTTAGATGTGAGAAATGGAAGATTAGAATAAAGTAAGTGATTTTGTTTCTGTCGTTTTTATTCATTTTTTAACCAAAAAATTTTATATTTGTCACTCTATACTCTATAGTATATAATATATGGTTTAATCAAATAGGGTAAGTAAGGTCGCGTGTTGCATCACTTTCTTCAAAAAGCTATATTAAATAAATAATTTTCATTTAACTTAGAGATGGGAGACTGGTAGTTCCTTTGCTAGCTGTAATTAAATGCAATCTTCTTCTGCTCTAATATGCGTACTTTGGGCTTTACAGTCACAAATTAATCAAGTAGTTGTGGCCAGAGCTAGCGGAGATGATGAGTTTGGCAGAAAACCATATCGACGAGGAAGCATGTCTAAATGCTATGATATTCTCTGGCTCTCATGTCTTCCCTTTTGTTCTTCACACAGCTATAGAGCTTAATCTGTTTGGTATCATAGCCAAAGCAGGCCCTGGAGCTTTTGTTTCAGCTTCTGAGATCGCCTCTCAGCTTCCCACAACAAATCCTGATGCTCCTTCTATGATTGACCGTATCCTTCATCTCTTTGCCTCTCACTCCCTCCTCTATTACTCTTCTCGAACCCTCGAAGATGGCAGCATTCAGAAACTTTATGGCCTCACACCCGCCTGTAAATTCTTTATCGGCAGTGTTGAAGAAGGCAACGTATCTTCTTTGTCTTCCCTTGCCTACCATAGAGCCACTTTGGAGGTCTGGTATGATAAACTGATCCTTAAATATGATTTCTGTTTTTTAATTGAGTTCGATTTCGGCAGTAATGGAGTTATAATTTTTCTTGTATAGGTTAAATATGAAGGATGCGATTCTTGAAGGAGGAAATCTGTTCAAGAAAGTTCATGGGATATCGATATTTGAATATATGAACAGAGATCCAGAATTTAACACCATCTTCAACCAGGCAATGGCTGGTCTTTCCTCTGTTATAATGAATGGAATACTAGCCAAATACAAAGGATTTGAAGGACTCACTTCACTGGTTGATGTTGGTGGTGGAACTGGCAGAACCCTTAACATGATCATCTCCAAGTACCCTTCCATTCAAGGCATTAACTATGATCTTCCTCATGTCATCCAAAGTGCACCACCTTACACTGGTAATTAATTATTTCTTTAAAACTTAATTATGATGATCATTTTATATAATGTTCAATTTATTTATTTTAATTATAGCCAGTGAAGAAAATATATTTTCAACGCAGGGATCCAGCATGTAGGTGGAAATATGCTCACAGGCGTTCCAAAAGGAGATGCAATTATGATAAAGGTGAAGATACTAATCTTGACTCTTCCTTACATGAAATCATATTGGAATCGAAAATTATTTGACTAGACCTGTCTCTTATCCCCCACTTGTTGAAATGGTAGGGAAGACTTAGACATTGATTTGATATTTGCACAGGACACATGTCATAATTGGAGTGATGAGAATGTGGTGAGAGTGTTGAAGAACATTTATGAAGCATTGCCAGAAAATGGGAAACTCATAATTTTGAATGCATTATTACCAGAAGAGCCAGAGACAAGCAAAGCCTCACAGTATGTTGCAAGACTTGACAATACTATGTTAACCCAACCTTGTGGTAAAGAGAGAACTGCAAGAGAATTTGAGGCCTTGACTAAGGCTGCTGGCTTTACTATCTTTCATGTTGCTTGTGTTGCTCATGGTATCTGGGCTGTTATGGAATCTTTTAAGTACTAAGTTAGAATTTCTGCATTGTTTTCAACTTCTAATTAATCTATTGTACTACCATTTGAATTTTTCAAAATTGGATTTTAATTTGTTGTCGTTTAATAAGCTTTGTTTGTTTGCTTCGGGAGAAAGTATTTTCCAAGAATGTGGCCATAAATTGATAAATATAATTTTAGCTTTCTGTTTAGTATAAATAATCATACTTCCCCATCATATTTTTCAACCACCACCACCAGGGCATATTTTTTATTTTTTACTTTTTACTTTTGGTATAGAATTAGAAAACTTGCTTTATCCTTTTTTGAGTTGTCTTCTACCTAACTAATCCCACTCGCAATTTGATGATAATTTTTTAATTAAGATTTAAATATTTTTATTATTGAAAAAATACCCTAAACATCAATTATTATTTAAACAGACCAATTCGCGCAGATGAGGTTTAGCCCGTAAAAAGAGGCTGGACAGAAGCACCAATTTTCAGAAAATGTCAATAACATCCTAAAATCATTAATGCACCATTCAGAATAAGGAATGAAATGAAAATGGAATATATTTGATAATTTACAGTGAAATAAGAGTTTTAATATATATATATATATATATATATATATATATGAAATTATTATTTAATTTTCGTATTAGATAAATTATATTCATATGAAATTTTATGTTGATATAATTTCTCCCAAACAAATTTCATACGGAATAAATGTTTGATGGATATTAATTTTTATTGACCAACGGGTACATATATTGCAATATCCGACCCGATAAGAACCCTGAATAAATTACTACTTTTTGTCGTGGAAAGGTTGATTTAGCCATGGGACGGTACAAGGACGCACTTTATGTGCTTTACCAGTAAATTGTCTCTTCTACCCTTCTCAAAATCTCACGATTTTTACCTTCTAATTTATTTAGTTATTTTTACACTCATAGACTGCATATACTGATATTTTTAATACATAAAAATGGCTCATTATGTCTCTATTTGGGTTTTCTTTGACAGAGCTGGAGTGAAAAATGCTTCTCGAGACGATGAGGAGGACGAAGACGATGATGGTTCATAAACATAATTTAAACACGTATTTTGTCTAATATTTTAGTAGGTTTTTCATTTTAAGTTCTAGGGGTTTAGAATTTAGAGCCGGAGTTATTGTTTACAACAATGTTGTTTAGCATATGGCCTGAAATATGTTGGTGAAGTATGCATTTTTTTCTCTTTAAAAAGAGTGAAATTGCATTCTTGGTGACGAGAAGAGCTGTTAAGTCTTGTCTTGGTTATACTTTAGTTCTATTGTTATCGACCCTTTGTGTAAGTCTTTCAAACTAATGACTGGAACTGATTTATCCTGATGAATAGAGGATTTGGATGAGTTTGAGAATGATGGGTTTATGGTTGACGATGACGAGGAGGAGGAGGAAGAGGAAGGTATCCAATATGGGAAAGACAAACAAAAAGGGAAGAAAAGGAATAAAAGGTGATTTTTATTCCGTTGTTCATGAACTATAGCAGGATAAGTTAGAAAATGCGTGGTGATTACAACTTTTAAGTAATATATTTTGAATTTCTTTAGGAAACTTTTATTAAAGGATCTAGTCCCTGATGATGATGACTTGGAGTTACTCCAAGAAAACAAAATGTCAGGCTTAGTCCAGTCCTGTGGCATTGTGAGTTCTTATTCCCCTTTGAGTTTGTGCAATCTTTTTTCTTGGTGTAGGGACATCTGAAATTCTTTTCGGCGATGACATTCGTTTGTTTGTTGATTATATCTTAATGTTAATATTTTCCACTGTCATAAGGGATTATCAAGTTAACTGAATTTACTGGCATGATGCATTTCTTCTGCTTGCTCCATTTTTTATCTTCTATGTAGAATTATTGAAATTCATTTCATGTGTCTTGAACTATTTATTTGTCATAATTGGAATTGTGCTAGCTATAATAGTGAAAAAATCTGGATGGTTTGTCAGTTTCCCTTTGTGGCATAAGACTTGATCGAAATTTGCCTCAGGGAAATGAGAAGTTCAAACGCCTGAAGAAAGTTGAATCATGTGCTACTAAGAGAGCAACTGACACTGGGATTTCCGATGATGATGGTAATTTACCTATCACTTCAGTTTTTAATGTTCTGCACATTTGTTTATTTACTTTTTTTTTTTTGGTGTGTGTGTGTGTGTGTGTGTGGATGGAACAAATCTATAATTATGATTGAACAAATGATGTTTTTTCAATCACCACATATTTGAACTGTTGCTATTTAACATTTACTTCATTTTTCTGGCTATCTTTTGTCGTAATTAATGTGTCTTTGACTTCTAAATTTGCACCTCTAGACTCTGTGTTTTCATTAGTTGATTGTGATTTTGGTTTACCTTCGTTTAGTTTCATTATATGTGGTTGTGCTGAAGATGAGGAAGCCATGTCTGATGATGAAGAGGATGAAATGGCTAATTTTATTGTCTATGGTGAGGAAGAGCACGAGAGAGAAGTCCCAACAAGGTACACTATCCCTTTATTGATCCCTTGAATTGTATATTTTTTTTTCATGAAAATTTTATATCCACTCTCTATTGACCGCAGTAATTGGGAATATATCCTTCATTTTTCTGTTATGGTTTACAGCATGACCAGTATATTTCTGAATTCATTTATTCTTAGGCAACAAAAGCTGCAAAAGAAGTCAAAGCAAGTTATAGTGGCAGCTTCATCTACACTAGAGAAAGCTGGCTGCATTTTTGGTGATGCTGATGAAATTTTGAAGAGTCAACTCGTTAAGATTGTCAAACCTGATGGGTTCACTGAGTTTGAGCTGGATAACTTTATAACTGAGATGAATGGCCATATAATGGAAAAGGATGTGCCAGAGAGGATGCAGGTTCCTTTTCTTTTTTAATATAATGGTCTTGTAGTATTCTACCAAAAATATTGTGTAAAATCTAACACTTTGGTCTGGACTAAATATTTTTTCTATATCGTATCTTTAGATGTTTGATGATATTGTCGTATGGTCTTGTGGAAAAATTGGCTAAGGCTGTCTGTGATAATGTTGCTGAGGGGCAGCCTATGATGTACATTAAGAACAATCCAAGGCTTTGAATGAATTTGATATTAATGCTTATTATGCTGATTGTGAAAGAGAGGAGGGGGAAAACAAAAGAGAAACCCTTCACGATATGAAAATGAACTGCTTCATGGATTTCTTGATCCTCGCAAGCCTTATGAAAGACCGACTCAAGATGAGGTATTCTATTTGATATCTGGAAAAAATGAGGATGCAGTCGCTGAAGGAAGAATTATTCAGGCTATTGTTCGACGAGTTCTACCACAACGAGCGTTTTGTGCTCTTGACTCTGGATTGACTGGAGTGATAATGAAAAGCGATTATTTGGATGGGACTGATGACTTTTCTTTGACAAGCAAGCTACGTGAAGGTGATGTACTTACTTGCAAGATAAAGCAACTTGAAAAGAGTAGATATGAAGTGCTTCTAACTTGTAAAGAAAGTGAGCTGAAGGATTGCAGATACCAAGACTTACATGAGGTTGATCCTTTTTATCGTGAAAACAGGACACATTTATTAAGACAGCAAGATGAAGCCCGGAAGGATGAGCTTGGAAACAGACATTTCAAGCAGAGGATTATTAATCATCCACAGTTTAAAAACATCAGCAGGGATGAGGCGGTGGAGTTAATGTTAGTTTGAAGTGTATCCTTTTCCCCCCACAATGTTGTCATTGAAATATAAAGTAATCGTGCATATTCCTAACAAAGGTTCATTCATCTATTTTGTTGAATAGCTCCTTTCTGACATGGATGTTGGTGAAAATATTTTTCACCCAAGTTCAAAAGGCCCGTTTTATTTGACACTTACTCTTAAAGTCTACAATGGACTTTATGTTCACAAAGACATTGTTGAAGGTGAAACGGACCATAGAGACCTTACAAGTTTGTTCCATATTGGGAAAACATTAAAGATCGGAGACGCATTTTTAAGGATTTAGATGAGGTTAGTGCTTTCATCTCAGCTCTATTGAAAGAGTATTATTTCTGGTCCCACATGCTAGTGCTTTTGTATGATAATTTGTGAGTGTGTTGAGATCTACTTTGCAAGTATTATTTTGCAAATTGAAAGTGCTAGATAATACGGTTAACTTATTTGTTTCAAGTTATGGAGAATGAATCGAAGCACTGAATAGTTATCTACTTTTGGTATAATAAATCCAAGTATGTTAAAATCATACAAGAAATTTAAACAAAAAAAAAGATGTTTTTGGCATTTAGGATGATTGCTGTGATGTTTAACTTGTCCAAATAGTTGCTTTAGTTGCTGAACAAAGCCTTTGTTCTGGAGCTATTTTTCACAAAGGATGTGAGTGTTTACTTGGGTTATTCAAGCTGTCTGATTCCTGATATTGATGTAATCATTTCCCTTGTTTTCACAATTAGGTTATCAATCAATATGTTAACCCATTGGTAATCCACTTGAAGGCAATGATGGGCTTTAAAAAGTTTAGGAGGGGATCAAAAGCAGAGGTTGATGAACTCTTAAGAGCTGAGAAATTGGAGTATCCAATGAGGATAGTTTACTGTTTTGGCCTTTCTTATTAGCATCCTGGCACTTTCATCTTGTCCTACATAAGAACAAACCTGCATCATGAGTATATTGGTCTGAATCCTAAGGGTTTCAAATTTAAGAAGCAGATATTTGGGAAGGTTGAACAGGTTGTGGCATATTTCCAAAAACATATTGATGATTTGCAGCATGCTTCAGAACCAATAAGCAGTGGTAATGATGGTTGTTGGCACGGCCACTTACATTCTAGCATAGATGGATCTTCAACCCAAGGCTCCCAAGGTAAATTAGAAGGTCTTTTTTTTATAAATGCAATAATTGTCTTGCTGTAGATCTCTATTTTATCTTTTCCTCTGCTAGCTGGTAGATTATTTAGCTTTTGAAATGGGAAGAGTTTTTTTTTTTTCCACCCTTGAACTTTTGACTATAAGTTTTGTTCTAGTAGTTATGTCAATTGTAGTTGAATCTTACTGGAAAATGGTCATCCTTTTAGATTATGTGCTGTTTGATTTTCCCATTAATGTGCATTCCGTTTGAATGCAATTTAATTTTGGGTTATGATATATTTTCCTTTATAGTGGTGAGTATGAATTGCTGAAATTTTAGTCTATTGTTTTCTTTTATTTTCTGTATTTTGAAGAGAATAAGTAACGGATGGCTTGTTTTCCATGCTTGTATATGCTTCATAGGAGTAATGTCATATGGTTTAATATACCAACTGATTTCCAATTCCTTTGGCATTTCCTCCATGATTATAACAGGCAAAAATGGAGATGGAGGTGGAAGAAATGGCCACCCAAGTGGATTGCCTCGGCCAGATGGTGGGCGTGGAAATGCAGATGGTGGATCTTGGGGCAATTCAACTGGTGGTAGTGCTGGTGATTTGGATGACAACAATGAGATTGGAAGAACTAGTGGTGGGCGGTTGGGTGGAAGCCGTGGAAGAGGAAGGGGTAGGAGTGGCAGCTGGAATAGCCATCAGGAAGGTTTGCCTGCTACTGATACTAACCAAAACCATGATGGCCGAGGCCGTGGGCGTGGGCGTGGTCGAGGCCGTGGCCAAGGTCGTGGGTATAATTCTCACAGCAGTGGGGATGGCAATACCAATAAGGAAACTTCCTCTGGTGCATGGGGTGGCTGTGGAAATGACAGTGCCATTGGAGGAAATTGGAGTAGTGCTGGTGCTAATAATAATGGTGGTTGGACTGAAAGCAATGAGGGTAGAAGTGCTATTGGTGGAAGCTGGGGTGAAGGCAGGGATAGGGGTGGCAAATGGGGGAGCCGTGGGGGGGCTTACAGCTGTGGAGATGGTCATGATTCTGTGAGTAGTGGAGTTGATGGTAGCCTCAAAGAAAGCCTCTCTGGTGTAAATGGCTGTGGCTTTAGTGATGGAAGGGGTAATAACGAATGCAGTGGAAATGATTTTGGACACAGCACCGCCAACTGGGGCATAAATACCCAAGGTACAGGTGAGGACGGTGGTGGAAGTTGGGGTGCTCACTTCAGCGACAGTTGGACTAACACTGAGAGAGCTGGAATGCTGGCAGTGGCAACTGGGGCAGAATTGTTAATGACTCAAAGGGTATCCTTGAAAGTGGTCCTGCAGGTGGCAATGACTGGGTAGGTGGTAGCAGTAATTTTGGTGGGAATGGTGGTTGGGGAAACAAGGACAACAATGACAGAAATAGTTCAGAGACTGGGAATGCTGCATGGGCTGGGAAGAACTCTTCTTTCACTGCTAGTGGAAGCGGATGGTCCTGAAATTGCCATTAATGATTTGGTGAAATTCCTCCTAATATTATATCGTATATTCCAAGTATATTACTAGGCATAGTGAACTAGCTGCTCCTTTTTTATTTTCCTGTAGTTGAATTGCATTGCTAACAAGTAACAACAGGAGAAAAACACGCTTGATCTTTTTATAGAAAGTCAAGTAGACATACCTTTTTGTGACTTTGATATTTGGCAAGGATTATATATATTTGAACAGAACTCCCTTCTCACTCTCTGATTCTAGTTCTTTTAGTTTGTTGATCTCTGCAATTCTGCATGATGCCAACTACTTGCAGGAGTTGGTAGTTTTTAGAACGTGCGTTGCACGTAAATATTCGTTATGTACTCGTTGAATACCTTCTTTTTTTTTTATTTCAAAGATTTATTATATATATCAACTATACTGAAATTGACATTATACTTATAAAATAAATTAATAGACATCACAAAACCATTTATATACATTATATATTTAATTAAAAATATCACAACAATCAATCACTAATATTGTATAAAATATTTGAAATAAATATTATTTTTACTTATTAACAGTTTGAATATCTTCAATATCACCACAAGTGTAACATCGTAATGGTAACTAAAAAATATATTTAATTATATGCTGTAAAAATAATAATACGAAAAATATAATAATAAGGATTATTAAATTCAATTTCATAGTAAGTTCTAATTTCTCCAATTTCTGTTATAATCAATGTTGAGATTATTTGATTGAAGAATTAGGTATTATGTGACTGGATTATGTATTATGTGATTCTTGTGTATGATCGCTGGTATAATTGTTTTGTTTATAATTTATTATATCATAATGCAAAGCATCAAGAAGTTCGAGTGTCTCTTAAAGCTCGAGTCAATAGATAGGAGGACTCAGGTCCATCTGGGTCTCATAAGGTAAGAAGAAAAATATTTTGTGTGTACTTTTTAATTTATAACTTTAAAAATATATAAGGATACTAAATTATAATAAATACAAATAATAATTATTTTATTAATTTATAAATAGATAGACTTGATACTTACTACAAGAAAAAAATATGATTGCGAACTTAATAATTTTAATTCAAAATAGCAAAAGTAACAAATTATTGATAGTGAAAAATAATCAAAACTAAACATCTATATATAGTGGTATGATAGAACAAATTCCTAATTAGAATAGAATTAAATTAAAATTATAATGATAATTAAAATAGAAAAATAAAAACAATATGGTCCTAATTTAACGACTAAGACTAAATTATCCTTAATAATATTTTTTATCAATTAGAATATGTAGGGGCGTTTTGAGGATCAAATGCGCTCGCACTCGTACTTATATATATATATATATATATATATATATATATAGATTGATGTAGTTACATGTTTCTGTAACCGATGATAATTCTATTTAATTTTTCATGCAAGAAAAGCATTTAAAACAGGTAGGTGCAGTAAGCACTTCTATGCTGCATTGCACTTTATATATTAATGGAAAAACATCTCTTTTCGAATAAAATTCAAAAAAAAATTTTCTTTGAAATAAATGGAATATGAGTAATGAGATATTTGAGAAAATTAAAGAAAAGAAAAACCTGTAGAATGATATCATTTAAGATATAAGTATGTTTCTAATATAAAAAACAATACTGTTTGGGTGACAGATTTTGCAGACATAAATAATTTGGACAATTTGAAATTTCTGTCCCTATAAAATTAATAATAATATAAATGTATTACTTTGAATAATATTGATATTTTTATGTTAAAAGATTAATGTTCAAATTTTCTTCTACTAAAATTCATATCATATATCATATTTTATGTATAAAAGACGAAATAACTAAAACATAACCCGTAGAGTTTGTGATTTTAAATTGGAAATTAAGATTCAAGCCATAAATTTCACAAAAATAATGAAAATTAGTTGTTAGTTGGGCTGTTTACTCCATCCCATAACCATATGAAATGGGCCCAAATATATAACTGAAAGACCAATGTCAGTCTTGTAATTTCAAAACACCACCCAAATATAAAGCGCATCTCTTCCAATTACATATTTGCATCCTTTTGGGGTTTTAGGGTTTTGGTGTGTTCGAGCTTTCTACGTCTACTCTTCCCTGCGAATCTCTCCCTAATCAAAGAAAAACCATGACTGCTGAAACCCAGGAAGAGCTCGCTGCTCAGCTTGAAGCTCAAAAGATTCTCGAAGTAATCCTCTTTCTATTTCTCTGTTTTCATATTCGTGTCCATTTCATCTGTTAATTTTGTATTGGAATTTAAAAAAAAGAAAGTTGTTGTCTTTACTCTACTTTAGTAATCGATCACTAGATTGTCTTGTTTGTGCTGGATCTGATATGGTTATATACTTCTTCAACCATTTTATTTAGTTGCCCAGATGCTAGGTACAGTTAATATACAAATGGACTTGAAAACTTGAAATCCAATTTTTTGATAACAAAAAATACTTATGTTGTTCTTCCGCTGTAGGCCTTATGTGTTTTAGATGATTAATGTCGCATAGTTGTTGGTTATTATCAAGTTGATAATTTTTTGCGTTTTGGGCTTGCTTTGGCTCAGAAAGTTACCGAATTTAACACTGACATTTTCTTTAGGTCGTAAGATACATGATAACTGAATATGTCTCTACATGACTCTTTTTTGTTTGTTATAATTGAATGTGAAGAGGATCAGGGTTTAGAATGCAACTCATAAAATTATGATAGAGAACTCAGTTTGTAATACTACATGAAAATACTGCCATGCTGTTTACTGGTTATAATGCTTGTAATGTCTTCTATTATTCCAAGTTCATCTTATGGGCATGTAGTCTGATCAAGCGGATTGTTACTGCATATTGTTTACCTAGGTAATTTTGGTTCTTGTTTTCTTCTCGTTTTGCTGTGTAGTTTTGTTACATTCTCATGTTATAAGACATTGTTTTTCTGCTTTATCAATCATAACGTGTGTTGACATCAATTATTTCCTTTGAAGTCTGATAAGCCTTTGGTTGAGGATGAAGATGAAGACGAGGATGAGGATGATGATGAAGACGACGACAAAGATGAAGATGAAGCTGAGGGTGCGTTTGACTCATTATTTACCAGTCTCAAGATGCAACTCTGGCTTATTTATTTTCTGATTTGTTATTTATTTAGGCCAATAAAGTTTCTCCTTCACCTTTTAATTCTCACAGGACAACATGATGGAGATGCAAGTGGTAGGTCAAAGCAAAGCCGAAGTGAAAAGAAGAGCCGGAAAGCAATGTTAAAGCTTGGAATGAAACCCATACCTGGTGTTAGTCGGGTTACCGTAAAAAAGAGCAAGAATGTATGTTCTATTTGCTTTGGCCATTCAAATTGTTTGTTTGTAAATTCTCTCTCTTTTACGTATTTTTGTTTTGTTTGCTAATGCTTGGAACTGGTTGTCTTAACCAGATTTTGTTTGTTATATCAAAACCTGATGTTTTCAAAAGCCCAACATCAGACACTTATGTTATCTTTGGAGAAGCTAAGATTGAGGACTTGAGCTCACAATTGCAAACCCAGGCTGCAGAGCAGTTCAAGGCTCCTGATCTCAGCCATGTAATTTCCAAGCCTGAGACTTCAGCAATGGCTCAGGACGATGAAGAGGTGGATGAAACAGGAGTGGAGCCAAAGGATATTGAATTGGTGATGACCCAGGCTGGAGTCTCCAGGGCAAAGGCTGTAAAGGCTTTGAAAGCTGCTGATGGGGACATAGTTTCTGCCATTATGGAGCTTACCAACTGATAGGAGCTTTCCTTTGTTATGTTATCCAGTGGCGTTTTTATTATGGTTCTTTATACTGTGTACTCTCAAAGCCGGATTTTTTTTTATCAAATTTTGGCATTTTCACATTATTGTGCTTTTCTCTGTTGTATTACTAAACAAATATGAGATGCATCTCTTGGTGATTGATTTCTCATTTCATAAGTCATGCATATTAGTTTAGTCTGTGTTTTGTGGGTTATCTATCTTCTCAACTCAACAGGAGTAAATTTTTATTCTCTCTTTTAGTGATGCGAACTTTTAAGGACATTTAACTGGTTTCATAGATTTCAGTTGCTGTCACCAGCAGCTAATCTATGAAGTTAAATAATTCAGTACATTTTCTTGGAGTACAAAAGGCAACAGAACTGACCAATCTTACCCTTCCTCTCTCTCTTTTTCTCTGTAAGGATATGTTTACATTTTATCTACAAAGTGCGCTGATGTACTTACTGGTAAGGTGTAATGGAGCTGCTTTGGTTGGTACAGAATCTTCCTACTAAGCAGATGCATTTAGAAAGCGCTTTTGTATATGAGAAAATAGGTTTCTCATCAATTCATAGGCATCTTGAAAGCAAAGTAAAAGTTAAACGTTTTGTTAGGGCTCCTGGATGAACAGGTGAGCCCGTTTCAAACGACCGGGTGCATAAGCGCGCGAGTTTTTACAGTTGTAAAGAACCAATTATGCATCGGCTGGCTACCAAATCGTTCGTATCGCTGGACCAATTATGCATAGGTTGGCCATTATGTCGTTCGTATCACTGGACCAAGTTAAGTGGATAAAACACTTGACCGACCAACTTTCAAACTACACATCGTTTATCTCTGTCCTCTAAGGCTTGAATTTACAATGTCTCTCGAGCTGAAATTTTCCGGTTGTCCTCTACTTTCGCTGCATCACCAGATATCACTGAATCAAATTCCTGCTTAATTTAACTTAATCCAATTCGTGGAGGTTAAAGACGCCATGGAGAGGAGACATCAAAGTCGAAATCCTTCTCCTCTTCCTCCTCCTCCTTCTTCTTCTTCTATTAACGGATCAATGCGCTTGACCTCAAACAATACCGAAAGTACCAAACTTCCACGGTATAACCCAAGCACTAGGAGCAACAATGTCCCAAAGAACACTAATAGCTACCGCCAACTCCCCGATTCGAAACCCAGAAGAAAATCGAGTAGTAGTAGCACTGCCCACTTTGAAAAAGTCGAATCAGAAGAAGAACAAGTTGTAGGTATAGAAGATGATTCCACCTCTGCTTTTCCTCTTTTGATTGGCACTTGCCCTTTTATGTGCCCAGGTAAATTACTCATAAATCCTTTTAGTTTTTAGTTTTTTTTTTTTCCCTATCATGTACATTTAACTAGGATAGAGATAGATTAATTTAGCTATTACTAGTATATTTAATGCCAGTTTTTGATATTTATCCATATCTTTATACTGGAAGCTTTAAATTCTTGACTTTGTGAGCAATGTATTAGTCCATATCTGGTTTCTTGATCCGTTCCTTCTTCATTTTGGTAAAAGGCACAGCAAAAAGATACTTTTTTAAGAGTTTTTTGTTCGTTTTACGGAGGCAGTGGTGAGGAAAGTGCCCAATTTGGAGATAGTGGGATGTCAGACGGGCTCTCTCTTTCTTCTATCTACCTTAGATATCAATTGTACTTCCTTGCTGTATACCACTAGGTGATGCTAACTACCCATATCAGTCATGCTACCATTTCTCTTTATGGGAAAGACAGTGACTTTGGGAGCCACAAGCATGCATAGTTTTTCCATAATGTTAGGTTCCAGTTCTGTAGTTGCCGTCTTAAAACTGGAAGCATAGATTAGGAATATGTGTGTGTGTGTATGTGTGTGTGTGTGTGTGTGTGTGTGTGTGTGTGTGTATTTTCATTATAAAGACTAACCTTCCTTTTCATTTTTAAAAAATTTAATCTGGTCACTTGCAATGAAGCACGCCACGAATGAGGATACACTTTTGTTGTTTTGACAATTATTTTTTTCTTCTTTTATTTGTTAACTTCTGTTACTTTTGTTTTCATCTTTGTGCTATTAGAGGGGGAAAGGGGCCAAAGAGAGCGGCTGCGCGATTTAGCTATTTTTGAGAGGCTGCATGGAAATCCAGGGAAAACATCTCCAAGCCTAGCTGTTAAAAAGGTAATCTCATCTTTTATGCCTTTTGCGTCTTGGAGTAGACAGTGGACAAATTATACTTCACTGAGCATTCCCAAGAACTTCAGCTGTCTCTTGGAGAGTTAATTGGTTAAAGTTATTTGGAATTCTTTCAGAATGTTGTCACCATTGCCTTCCACATTTCCCTTGTAACCAACTGAATTGTATTCTCCTTTGGCAATCCAATTTTTTTTTTTTACATTTTTTAATTACTTTAAGAGGACTTTACATTTCCTAATACATCTCAAAGAATATAACAAGTCCAAAGACAGGACAGATATTAGGCTGTTTGAAAATGCCAGTTTTTTCAATAGTTCATTGGCCTCTGGATTGGTTACCTTTTAGATTTATAATAATTATGCTTGCTGCTTTCTTTCATTTTTTCAATGCTTGCTCATGTAATAGCTGCATGAGTTTGCTCTAATGTTAAGGTGGTTTGTTTTCTAAGCTTATATTGTTTTGGATAAAAATAAGCAGAAGCAGTTTTAGAGTCCTTACGCCTGTCATTAGGTATTTTTAAACTTAAAATACATGTTTGTTCAAATTTCAATGCTGAAGACCAATTCACTGTTCTCTTTTCTAATTAGTTTTGCAGAACTATATCAACCAAGCAAATTCAGGCATCTGATGTGCGGCCACTCCCAATATTGGAAGACACTTTGAGCTACCTTTTAAATTTGGCAGATTCCACAGACCATCCCTTTGAAATGGTTCATGATTTCATCTTTGACAGGACAAGGTCCATAAGACAAGATCTTAGCATGCAAAATATAGTCAATGACAAAGCAATCTCTATGTATGAGAAAATGGTATAATTTTGTCGGCAGAAACCTCTCAATTGTCTTCCCCTTCTAAATATTCATTTCCCCATTAGGCCAACTGGTGCAAGTAATTGTTTTTTGGTAAATGTCAGTTTCCTTACAGGGGCACGTATCTTTGGTTTTAGGCTTCATCTTATTTGGGAGTAACAGTAATTTAGACAGTGGATGAAGTGAATTGGTCAGCTCTATGAGTGTGGATACAGGAGCTGTAACCTATAGAGTCCTTCGCAGACAGAGGCTCACAGGGAGCCACCGACTTATGCATCATGCACTAGATTCACTTCTCTTATAAGAATTGAGAAATAGTTATTTATGTTTGTCATGATATGTGCATAAGATGAAAACCCCAGGCGCCCCTAGGTGGATGGCCAATATTAAAGTAATCTTCTATTGCGTACCAGTAGCGTTCACTTTGAAATGAACTGTAGATTGTAATTTGCTAGATCTAAAACTTTATTCCTGTGAATGCACCGTTTCTTTCTTTTTCTTCTCTTCTTCTCTTCTTCTCTTCTTCTTTCTTTTTTATTTTTTCTTCCCTACTAGGAGTTTCAGGTATGCATGTGAATTCTAACTTACTTTTGTTACACAGGTTAAATATCATGCTGTATCACATCATAAGCTTCGATGTTGTGGTAGCAATGCAACTATTTCTTCAGTGCGTCACCTGAACATGGAGCAGCTTATAAAGGCTCTGACCTCTCTATATGCTCTGTATGATGCAAATCGAGATCCCAATTCTATTTGTGAAAATGAAGCTGAGTTTCGATCACTTTATGTGCTTCTTCATCTTGATTCTAGAAGCCAACCAGCGGTTGAATTCTACTTCATTGGTGTGGTTGACTCATTCTCATCATAAATAAAGAAATCCTTGTCCGAGGTACTAAATACTATGTATTACCATTTCTGATTCACAGGGGGAGTCTCTTTCTTTATGGTTTCGCCGAGTGCCTCGTCCAGTCATCAGGTCAAAAGAAATGTATTTTGCCCGGAGTGTTTTACGGTACATAATCCAATTTTTCTTCCATTCAGTGTTCTGCTATTCTCTCACTCAAGATAGGCTTCCATTTTAATTTTATTTTCTTTCTCAAATTTCAATGTCTATGAAATATTCTAATGATTTCATTTTTTATGCAGATATTTTCGTATGGGCAATTATAAGCATTTCTTTTGTATCATAGCTGCTGAGGTGTCTTATTTACAGTACTGTATTATTGAACCTTTCATTGATGAGGTAATGTGTCGGTCTGATTTTATCTTTTGCTTTCTCATAGCATTGATCAGAGGGAAGGGTTGTTTTATCAGCTGATGGAAATATCTTCCCAGTCTTCTCCCACCCTCTTGTTTTCTCATGAAATATATATTAGTTTTGGTACTAGCACTCATTTTGTTAGTTTTCTTTTTCCTCTTCCTTATTTTGTTTTTGAGGTTTTCAGTTTCTTTTGTTTGACAAATTATAATACTTACATGGAATTAAAACTTGCCTTTGTCATCTCTTTGGTCCTTATCGAAATTATCCGGATTGCTTCCAAAGTTATGTTAAGGGTACCTGATGTTGCCCTATTCATGTTTTCTTAAACAATTTTTTTTTATCTTGCAGGTTCGTGCGCTATCACTGTCCTGTATAAATAATGTCGGCTACAAGCTTCATCCATATCCTTTGGTACATTTATCAAAGCTGTTGATAATGAATGTAGGCTTTTCACTTATTAGAACTCACTGCATTTTAGTGGGATGATTAATATATATTAAATCTTGAAAGCTGTATATACTTTTAGGAATCAGATCTGGAACGGTTTTGCAATGCTTGTGGTCTTGAGACCTGCACAGATGAAATGGGAAATAAGTTGTTACCCACCAAGCAAACAACTTTCTGTATTCCTAAGGGAGGATTTCAAAGCTTCAGGTTTCCAGGTTTGGAGCAATTTGAGAGTTAACTGGAAGCCTGCAGTTCCTTGGAGGAAAATCAGGGTCTATTCTGGAGCTTTCAAATCCACAGCAGGGATAAAAGATCCAATACTGAGTGCATCTAACCTTGATCTATGGTAACTACTGGTTCACATGTACCGAGTGTACGTAACCTTGAGCTTTCAAACTTGTGGATCATATAGATAGGCATAGAAGATGGAAGAAATAGGTTTGACCTCAATCCTTCATTGAACATCAATTAATCTGATCTGTTTGTGTTATATGGAGCTTGGTAGATACACCTGTGGTATTTGGTGTTGTGGACACTGTCATTTTCACTTCTGAATTCCAAAATTCCATGTTACAGTTGCATAGTCTTTAATTTCTTAGCAATTTTGCAAGTAATTATAATGATCTTTTAAATATCACGAAGTATTGAATACACATGAAGCCCTGAGCCGGCAAAGAATAAGATCTTTTTACAACTGATGTTGAACTACATATTCCATAATGTTTGCAAGGTGAAGTCAAAGGCTAGAGAAGCCTCTTTCACTCTTGTTATCTCCTGAGTTGGCAATTCAGAAATGATTTTATTGCACTCCCAAACATATATATATTTGGTCTTGGGCTTCACATGAACAAAATGCAGATGTAACTCTACGCCCATAGCAATGTCACGACCAAAAATAGGATGATGGCCAGACCAAAACAGAATCCAACAATTGCCATGAAAGCCTGGAAGTAGGAAATCATGTTAGATAAAGGTGGTAACTTACCTGAATGAAAACATTTTGTGTTCCACATTAACATACCTTACCCTGAGACTCGAATTTAAATTTAACAGTGAACCACGACAATCCTCTGTCGACAAAAGGTGCAAGAGCTAGAGCCCTGAACAAGATAATCTCTTTAAGAAACAGATGTTTCAGAAATATATTTACAACCAGAACTACAAGTTTGACACTAGTAAAACAATTAAATTAGCAGTCCCAGAATATGAACCATAATTAGGCAATTCTAAACATGAAAGGCCACAACATTTATCATTAAAAGTAGAGAATAATATGTAAAAAAATAAATCATAACGATTCATATAAGAAAATCAGTTTTCAGAAAAACAAAATACAATGGCTAGCAGCATTTAGAAGCTCAACAATCACTCAAAGTCATCAGCTACCCATTTGTCGAGCCACTTTAATAAAAGGAGACGTATTCATGAAATTTACAGGGTTTGAACTAGTAAACCATAGAACAAAGGATTTGGCATGATTAAACAGACCAGGCAAGTTTCAGTAGTAAACAATAGATCTGCAAAAAGTTCCATTTATTCATGGACGTCAATAAATTTAGGCAGGAAGAATAGGATGGTATTGGTCATTGAGTTCTAGTAGCTCACCCTCCAGCTCTTACAAGCTTAGTAACTTGACTCCCAGCCCATACCATGGCCATCACTTTCAGAAATCTGCAGATCACTAAAACCTTGGATGCTGAGCGATAATCTTACCATTTTCTACTCATCTTAGCATTTAGAAATTGGAAGGTGAGTGGTTACCTTTCCACGGCAGCTAAGTAACCCATTTTTCCAGGAGCTGGAGCAACATAAAACCTACCAAACAAGTAATACAGTGTTCAGCAACCATAATATCTCAACCAGGCAACACATTACAGTACAATGCCAATATAATACAAGTCATGAACAAGATGATGCCCTCAATTCACAAGTAATCTCACTCACCACACCAAGAGAAAGGTTGTGAGGTAGTAGGCAGTATTCAAGAGCCCATAACACAACACTCCCGAGATTCCGTACCTCTTTAGTTTCTTCAATATCCTGGCAATTTAAAACAATATGACATATGACAGAGTAAAGACAAGAGGATATAGATATATTCCAACTTACATTTTATGTTCCTCTCATTTAATTGCAAAATCCAATTATATAGACAATGACTCACTACTTAAGCTTTGAGAATAATTTAATTTTAGGCACATATACCAACGCATTATATTTCAAAAATCAAGGCAAGCAGTATGTACTCGCTGGAAGTGAAAGATTCTTGATTTGATGTAGCTTTTTCCCCTGAACCTGAAAATTCAAAATCTAAATTTAATATGGAGGAAAAACTGTAAGTTTATACTAGAGTTGGCAGGCATCAAAATATAATACATTATATACAAGTATATGAAGAAATAGTGTACCTTCAAGATTAGAATTGGCGATGTCAGGATCTGAAGAACCATAAGCCTGACCTTAAAGACCAAACAGTGTTTTAAACACTATAATTAACTTCAAAAGAAATTAGAAAAGAGGCACACTCATAAAGTATAGCACTTTCACAGCCTAACAATAACCCATTATATTTCTAGAAAAAAACTCGATGGAAATCAATCATTTCATTCAATCTCAATTGGAATTTTGTAAATTGTCAAAAAATGGCTAACTCTTGATTTTCAGTGACTAAAATCAACCACTCACATTGCCTTCGCCTTTAACTGACAAGATTCGTCGAGTATGGCTCTGATGTAGCGAGGAATTCTCCGATTTCCGCAAGTAAAAAATCCTTGGAACAACAGAAATGGATGTGCAGGGAAGCTTATTGCAACCCTAAACAAATTATAATGAAAAAATAGAAAGAAAAGGAAAAGGAAAAGGAAAGAAATCTACAATTACCGAATGAATGAAACGAAAACGTAATAAATGAACTGAAATTAAGCAGTGAATCGAGTTACCTGGTGATGCAAGCAGAATACTGAATAGCCAGCGATTTTCAGCGCGAAAGACATTGGGAATTCTAGCTGAGAGGATCAGTTTGAAACTCCAACAGATTATAACGTCCGAAAACGACATGCTGTTTCTCGCTTGTCGCCTTCTCTTTTCTTTTTTTTCTTTTTTTTTTTTTTTCCTTTTTCTTTCAGGATTTTGATCTTTTGAAGGTGTAGCTTCCTGACTGAATTTGTCGCAGTTATTTGGTTCTGTCGTTTGTCTTACGAACGAGCGCGTCTTCCTTCTTTGCCAAAGGGGCGGTCGTTTCAAGCGACAACTTTGTCAGACGACGCAAGTTTAATGTGAAAACACGGTTAAGATTTATTATTTGTTGCTTCTTTTATTAATACTGTTTTTTGAAAAATAATATTTGGGATTTCATTTAAAAATTATAAATCAATACCAATATGACAAGAAAGACAACCCCTCTTATGAAGACCAGATATGGAACACAAAATATAAAATAATTATCTATTAAAAAATCCTTGTAAAATATAAAAGATGAACTTGAAATCAGAATCATTGTTGGGTGCACTTCTCCTTGCGAGCCTGATCTGCGTGAGCAAGATTATACTTAACCCAACGAGCCAAAGAAGCTTGCGACATAATCCAAAAAAACTTACAGAATTACAGAATCAATTTACTAGTAATAAGCAACGTAGGCAGCCAAAATTACAGAATCAAGAATGAGGAAGCTATTGATCTATTAAAGAGCACTAGTTCCTAAACAACAATAATTCGCAAAGATTATCCTCTAGGAGCCATTGCATTACCACAGAGGTTCCAGTTCTGTATTCATCCTCAGGCCAATTAACAACAGAAAAGATTGATCAAATTCTATTGAGTTTGATTTAGACAGAGGCTATAATGAAAAGAGTACAGGTACTAATGACAAACTCAGCGATTGGATTCAAGAAGGCATAGGTCTCAGGCAATTTTGTGAAAGAAAAAATTGCTTGAATAATGTGAATGAATCCCACGCGAGCCTCTTATCTACTCTCATTTGATCAACGACAGCTGGGGAACAGGAGAAAACAGAAAAAACTCACATTAAGTTTAGGAATAATCAAGCTAAAAAAACTTCCAGTCTCAAGGTGACACTCTTACGCTGCATGAATGGCTATCAACACAATATATGGCTGACTAGTGTTTGGCGTTTAGGATTGCTGATCTTCGATTGCGAGGTCATGATACCAATTGAAACAAAGATTTCGAATCGTCAGATTCAAATATTCTGCGAATACTGAAGCAGAGACACAGTACTTCATACTCTCCCATTCTCTTCCTTCAATTTCAGTGGCGATGGGTGAGAGTAGAGGAGGAGATTGGAGCGAAAAGGGAATTCGAAGAGGAATTGTTTGGTGGGGTAAGTGTAGTATAAGAGGATGGGGAAGATATACTGAGAGGTCTTTTTGGAGAGAGATGTTGCACAGGTTTTCCTAAAAAATTAACTGCAGGAGTGCCACTTTTTGGACAGAAGGACCATTTTGTCCAACGGTTCAAAACCCAAGTACGTTTTAATGTATTTTTTAAAATAGAGGGACTAAGTAATCAATTATGGCAAGCCTCAGGTGCCAAATAGTAAAAAAGAAGATCTGTAACCAAGTACGAAGCAAAGCAATCAGAATTGCAGAATCAGGAAAGAGGGAGCCATTGATCTATAGAGATCTGCAAATACAAAATTGCATTATTAGGCAATAAAAATTAGAAAAAAAAACGTAAAATATAAAGGGCAAAACAATCCAATAACTATTACTCCTAAATCAGCTACTTGTTCAATAAAAAGTTGCATTACTAGAGAATTTCGAATTCTGTATTCATCCTCAAGTCCATATAGCATATATGCTTGGCTTCAGCTGCAGTGAAGATGCTGAATCTATCAAATATTATCCTCTGGTTGCAAATAGATGCATTGAACCAGGAAATCAATCATATTTTATCATGTTTGTGCAGAAGCATGTGTGAGTATGAATGCAGCTATACAAACAGAAATATGGCGTTTCCCTCCCACTTCCACCACTATTTGCTATTGCATTATGCGCTTAAAAAACTTTCAGAAACTTGCCGACTCAACCAGCATCTTCATGCTTCTAATCTCCCCCTCCCCCCCAAAATACAATAAAAAATTGTATGAGAATAGGGAAATGTGATATCCAATTTATACAGGCCATTTATTATCTAATTGTTTGTCACATTTCCCAGAATTTAGATAAGCTATAAACATGAAGGTGAAAGTTAGCAGCGCTTCCAAAGGTAATAGAAACAAAACAAATTCACTGTAAAAGCACCTCAAAAAAGGAACCAAGATTGTCTAACATCAAAATTCAAGAACTTTTGGGATGTTCAGATGGTCAAGTTGCCACCCACATAAATCTTGTAAGTTTAAGAACTCAGAAAGTGACCCAAAAAAAAGTATCATGAAGCACCAATATCCAGAATGGTATGAGCCTCTGAGGCAACATCCAGGTAATTGCAGCAATGAATATTGGAACGAGCAAACATCCAAACTAGCTCTAATTCACCAAGAAAAAAAGGAAAGTAACTACTGATGTATTTTGCATTATTGTAGATACAAACTTACTTCTTTGCTAACAAGTATCTCTCTTTTTGGCATTGCAGGTACCATGATACATCTCCAATAAACCTGGGACTTCAGCTGCATACTTGCTAACAAAATTCTTCTGAAAATTCTTCTCACTTATTAATAGCAACCACTCAATCTTCTTGCGTCCTTCAATCAGTTTCTTTGATTCCAAAGCCTTCAAAACATTATACCTCGGTCGAAGCCTTTTATCAACTGAATGCATAAGAAATATGGGAGATGCAATTAAAGTTTGTGGTTGCAACTTCATAGTATTCATATAAAAATCCATAGCGTTCTTGAATTTCTCCTCTGAAGAAGCCAAAAAGTGTGGCTTTTTCTTAAACGCGGAGAAAATCTGTTCTTCACTCCACCCCACATTCTTTAACAGCTCAAATTTCTTCTTCCAAGTGAAATCACTCATTGACATCATCACCCTAACAGCATGTACAAACCTACGAGCAGTTGGTTGAATACCCAGATTATTAACAGCACTCACTGCATGAACCATCCTATCATGCTTTTGACTTATAACTCTAGGCTGCAAAAGAACAATCTTTTCTATGCTATGAGCAGGTACTCCCTCTTTTACTAAGAGATCAATATTTGGTTGCATTCTTCCCTTCAAATCAGAAGTCAACAACCATGAAGAACGCCTAATAGCCGCTACAACTTTGTCATCACTATCAAGTATAGACCTCAAGAAATCAAAAGTTGGTTTGATTTGAGAATTTAAAGCTCGTTGTATAATTAGCGGATTCGACACGAAAAGCTCAGGTAGAAGCTCGCCCGCAAAACCATTTTCTTTGAGATAATTGAATTTGGGCAAAAGGTTGTCCTCTACTCTGCATTGGAGTATTACAGCTCTCTTTACGATCAATTTGGCCACCTGTGTACCGCTGAAATTGTGAGATTTCAAGAGTTCCATTACAGATTGATACCTCTGTCGGTTCTTTTCGTGGAGCTGTAAGGTCAGTGAGACTGAACGTGCTGATTTTAAGGGAAGCCCACATGATTTCACAAGGAATTGAACGGTAAATGTTGATGATGAGGAATTTGTGGTAGTGGGTAACGGAGATGTAGGAGAGAGTTTTCCGGTTGGAGAATCATTTAGAAAACGCTTTTGTATATGAAAAAAAAGGTTTCTGACCAATTTATTGGCCATTTAGACAGGAAAGTTCCTTTAGAATTTGGAAACACAGATGGAGAAGAGGATAGTGTTGTTGACAGAGAAGGGTTTTGTTAGGGTTCTGGATGAACTGAAAAACAGGTGAGCCCGCTTCAAGCGACGGGGTCCAGAAGCGCGCTATAGTTGACAAGGACTCATTGACGCATAGTTTGGCTGTTTTCTCGTTCGACAAATTTATGTGGGAAAAACGCTTGAACGACCAACCTTTAAACAAAACGTCGTTTGGTTCTGATCCTCCAAAGCTCGAGCTCCCAATGTCTCGGAGCTCAAAATCGCCGGTCACCCCCTACTTTCGTTGCATCGCCAGATATCATTGACCCACATTCCTGATTAATTTAATTTGAGGAGGTTAAAGAGGCCATGGGGAGTAGACATCGGATTCGAAACCCTTCTTTTTCTTCTTCTATGAAGGAATCAATGCGCTCAACTTCACATAATACCAAAAGCGCCGAACTTTCAGGCTATAACCTAAGCACTAGAAGCAGCAATGTCCTAACAACACTAATAGCTCCCGCCAATTCCCCGAATTGAAACCCAGAAGAGAATTGAGTAGCAGTAGCACTACCCACTTGAAAAATGTCAAATCAGTAAAAGAACAAGTTGTAGTTGAAGAAGATGATTCTTTTTCTGGTATTCCAATTCAGATTGGAACTTGCCCTTAGTTATTGGAAGCGGTGAGAAACTTTTGGAAGCTTGGTATTCAATCTTTAAGGAATTCTATCTAGATTTTATGAAATTACCAAGAATTTAACGAAAAATATCTACCAAATTTTGCATTAAATTTTTAAATTATAAGATTTTAAACATTCTTAGTTTTAATAATCTTGCCCATCCCTGTGGAACTGTTCTATCTCATGAAATGATTCCATTTTGAATATATTCTCAAAATTTTCAGACTTTGAGCAAAATAACACAACACATTCAGATCCACCTTTATGCTATATTAATTGATTGGACGGTTAATGGATTCTGAATTCAATGTTAAACATAAAATTATAACATGAACGAATTCAAATAAGATAAATTTGAGTATCTGATAGTAAGACAAGATGCAAAACAAATATGACCAAATCTTGAATATGATAACATACATGGGGAAAACATTGAGAGGATGCAAAGAATCTTATATAAACCACTGATGTGACTCTGCAAAAATATAATCTACATTGGATGCTTGTGTAAATAAAATATTTTTCTTTTCCATAAATTTGGCTGATTTAATTGGAACACTGTCCTACACCTCCAATTTTCATTCTTCCAATAGAAAAAAAGGTTGTTTCAACTCAACCACAATGCTTGGTTTGCTTTACCTTTTCCTCTTTTTTTTTTTTTGGCTGCTTGGACTGGAGTTGAAACTTGGAATCTGATAGGTAGTACATTGAATCAAAGCATCTTTATTAGTATAAATTTTTACTAGTGAAGCTGATATAATGGAAATTTTTACTTGGCAAATATGTTGTTATCATGATTCAAATGCATATTCTTGAAAAAAATTGAATAAGGACACTGATATATTTTGGTCCCTCGAGCAAGATAAGAAAGATACCAAGGACAGCACAAAGGTTCTTAAGAAAACAACCACAAAAACGGCTGTATTTTCAATGTGAGGGTGGTTCAAGGCAAAGTCACCATCAGCTTTGACAATGAACCTAACAAAGAGCACAATTAACAAATAACCTCCCTGCAAAGATAGACTTCTTCATACAAGAACCTCGTGATTATCGGTCGCCATCACAATATCCTGCTGTCTTTAGGCTAGAGATTTACAGGTTACAATTTTGTCTTAAAAGAAACATCGAACTTATCAGCATATAAGAAAAACTAGATTAAAACCTCAAACATTGAGTGATCGAATATGCGCTAAAGCTAACTCTAGAGATGCTATGCTGGGATTCACCACCCACCTTTTTCTTCCTGTTTTATATATAGCATTAGTTACAAAGAATTCATTTCTGAAACTTCTTTTTCTAAATCCATCCTTTCACTTTTTCGTTTCATTTTCTGCAGCTTCCCTGAAGTTGGAATGCCTTTCTCA
This sequence comes from Jatropha podagrica, assembly GCA_947857235.1. NCBI lineage: Eukaryota > Viridiplantae > Streptophyta > Magnoliopsida > Malpighiales > Euphorbiaceae > Jatropha > Jatropha podagrica. The sequence continues at coordinate 47,788 of CANUEP010219918.1, forward strand.
GGATTTCATTTTAGAAAACCTGAAAGCTAAAATCAATTCAAAGACAATTAAACAATTTAGAAAATTGTAAATACTAACACAGAAACCAAAAAAAAAACCATTGAAAAACTGAAAATTTGTAATGTTCTCATGTGATATGTTATGTTTTATAAGAACAAGGTCATCCTGACAGGTTATAGTGAAAGAGGTATTCATCTCCAACAAGCTGCATAAATCATGTCTAAAGCGTCTATAAAAAGTGAACCTCAAAGAGTGGTGGTGATCCAAGATGCATCCAAAGATGTTAGTCCAGGGGCAATGAGATGGCTGCTCCGAAACTTTTCATTTAAGCCTGGAGATGTGCTTATACTCTTTGGAGTTCTTCACCAGGTTAATAACCCTAGTACGTTCTCTCTTGGGAGCTGGAATATTCAGTAAGAATTTTTTTTTTTTTTTTTCAATTTATAGTATAATGGAACTAACGATCAAAAGTTCAAAACATATACACAGGTAAAGCATAAAAAGTCCCCAACTTTATGATACCCGATTCCTGTTACTAGTTTTCCATTCCCCCTCTCATACAGCATCCTCTTCGATCCCTTATCTCTTATAATTATTATTATTATTATTTTGCTTTTTTAGTGGGATATAAAGTGAAGGTGGATTCCAGTTCTATCTTTGGGGTGAACCCTAAATACATTGCAGAAGAAGTTGCTAGGAAGACGGAAGAGTACTCTACCGATGTAGAAATTATGAGAATTTTCAAAGAATGTCAACTGGAACAGGTCAGATTAATAAACACATAGCCAGATTAATTTTCTATTTGCTTTTTTCTATTTCTAAATCGTAATTAGAAGGCCTAATGGTCTTAATTGATGGAGGAAAAGTTCTCTCTCGATCTTGTTGATGACAAGAGAACTTTTCGTTCTCCTGCAATAGGGGAAGTTTTCGATGACATGGAAACTTTTCCTTCTCTTCCACTATGGATAAGGAAACAAAAAAGTATTAGCTCTCAACTTTTGTTACTCACATGGCTGATGGGATTGATTTTTCTTCTTGAAATTTGTCAGATCGAGTTCCATATAGAAGTACGTGCAGGAGCCACTCCAAAAGTTATTGCTCTGAAAGCTGCCAGAACTTTCAAGGCTACTTGGGTGGTTCTTGATAGGTCTCAAAGTTTCAAGCTTTCAATCATATAGAATTTTGTGCTTCACTGAAATTATGTAGACATGTGAAATTTCAAATATTCAACCATATATGTAAACGGTGCAGGCAAATGAAGAAAGACAAGAAATACTTCCTGGAGAAGCTCCAATGTGGGATATCAAGGATGAAGCGTGACAATAGTGTTGAAATATTAAGAGGGCCAGAAGCACGATTAAAGACAATTATGCCTCCAGAAAAAAAATTTTGGACCAAAGGCTTAGGGTATGATGAAATGATACCAGGAAGTCCAACCAAAAGAACCTCTTCGCAAAGTATGTGTAATGTGTTTTATTTGATATATTATAACAATATTCTGATGGACCGATATTACACATCACAAGAATCTAAATATGGGATACTGTTGCTTCAGATCACTTAACAGCTCCAAGATTCCAGTCAACGCCATTTCCCAAGTCCTCATCGAGTGATCAGATTATGACAACTGGTGCTTCAACTTCAACTCCAGGTTATCCAGAGGAAGATTATACGAATACAGAACGAGAAACTGGTGGAGAGCAATCCCCATTTTCAAATGCAGAAAGTAATACTTATCAAGGTGGTCAAAAAGAGGCGAATACAGACAGTCCAAATGAAGTGAAGCAGCATTGGAACTATGATGATTGGATCGGAGGGGGTCCGACTGATGAATTGTTCAAAAATTCCGTTTGCTCAATTTGCAAGAATAGGCGACCCAGGATTGGATGGACAAGAGACTTCACTTATGCAGAACTCCATGCTGCAACTGAGGGATTTTCCCCCAAGAACTTCCTCTCTGAAGGTGGTTTTGGTTCTGTCTACCGAGGAGAACTTGGCGGGCTGAAGATTGCTGTAAAGCAACACAAAAGTGCGAGCTTTCAAGGAGAGAAGGAATTCAAGTCTGAAGTTAAAGTACTAAGCAAAGCTAGAAATGAGAATTTGGTGATGCTGTTGGGTTCATGTTCCGAAGGAAGCCATAGGCTGCTTGTTTATGAATATGTTTGCAATGGTTCACTGGACCAACATCTATCAAGTAAGAATCCAGTATTTCATAAGCTAATTCATAATAAACATAACCTAACATTTCTGTTTTGATGGAATGATGCAGAACACAGCCGCAGACCACTCAGTTGGGAAAAGAGGATAAAAATAGCTTTAGGGGCTGCAAAGGGCTTGCAATATCTCCATGACAACAGTATCATCCATAGAGATATGAGACCAAACAACATTCTTATAACCCATGATCATGAAGCTCTGGTAATTAATAGCAGAAATGCCTTTACACTTCTAAGAAATGACGATAATAGTTAATCTAACATTATTCCCTGTAACAGCTTGGAGATTTTGGTCTTGCAAGAACTCAACATGACGATTCAGATCACTCCTGGGAGACGAGAGTTGTAGGAACTCTAGGATACCTGGCACCAGAATATGCAGAATGTGGGAAAGTGTCAACTAAGACAGATGTTTATTCTTTTGGAGTCATGCTATTGCAGCTTATCACTGGACTCAAGACTACAGACAAGATACTTGGAGGGAAAAGTCTTGTAGGATGGGTAATAGGCTCTATTAGTTTTGCTTTCACTCTTTAATATTCCAGCATATCATTGTCTGAGTTGTAATTCTTTTTGCAATACAGGCAAGGCCACTATTAAAAGAAAAAAACTACCCTGATCTAATTGATCCTAGGATCTTGGACTCCCATGATGTTCATCAACTCTATTGGATGGTCCGTGTAGCAGAAAAATGTCTCAGCAAGGATCCTCGCAAGAGATTAACAATGGATAAGGTAAGAGATTAAAATTCAGGTACAGAATAATTCTGTAAAAAATGTCTCTTGGAAGCACTAGAAGTAGCAATACACTTGATCATTAAACTACTAGCATTACGAAAGCAGCAAACTTCAGCTAAAGCAATTTGATAATGTTGCAGGTGGTTTATGCCTTAAATCACTTAGTGGAAGACAAGACAATATGCGGAATCAAAGGCTACTCCCCAGCACAATCCTATTCAGTGGATAGCACTCCAGACTCTTATGATTCACAAGAACAGGAGGCTGTAGAAACTATGACTCAGATGAGTTTGCGACTCCCACCATCACCCCCAATAGGGTTTCCACCATCACCACCGTTAAGATCCAGCAGTGATTTCTATAAAAATATCACAGATACCCACAACTCATGAGTCTTCAACTGGTGGAAAGTTGAAAAGATATGAACAGAGACTTAACGGGATAAGGTGCAGTCATCGTGGTGAGACTTTCATTTAGATATGGGGTCTCCTCAACTTCTAATGATGATTAATGCAGGTTAATTATCTTGTTTGTTCTTCCTAGTAGTCCACCAAGTTTTTTTTCTTTTCGTCCCGAGTTACGGGCTCTGTAACATTGTTTCATAAAAGTACTAATATTGCATCCTTCAAAATTTTTCAAGCAAAAGAGTCTGGAGTGGGCTGTTTAATTGAAAATTTTAGAAACACTTAATAAGGTTGAATGGATTGGAGAATTAGATCAAGAAGCCTTCAGAAGATTTTCATCTCCCTTTCCTATTGATACTACATCCCTTTGTTCAGGAGGATAAAGAGAGAAGATTCATTAGGTAAATTTATTGCCAATAAGCCACTGCACATGAGACAAAAAACGAAAAAGGACAATAGCAAAACAACCAGAAATAAACCTAAATATGAAAACAATGGAAGAATTACAACAAAACCTGAGTATATCATCCAAAACAAATTCAATACATCAAGTGACAAAAAATGAGTTTTAGTGCAGAGTTACTCTACAATTAAACAAAAGCCACAGAGCATTGCATGCCTCACTTAAGTACCGGATTGGCATAAACGTATTCGCCGTGTTTCACAAAGCAAGAAACCAAATGCCACAAACAAAACAACCTCGACTCAGACATATTATACCACAAGTCTTGACCTAAATGAACTTTTCTTGTTCTAGCAGGTAACAGGCCCAGGCCTGACTACCCAAATTGAAGATATGATTGACACAAAGGAAGCAACAAAAGTATCAAAGGTTCATAAATTTGGTAGATAAAAGTTCTCAAGGGAGTTCAGACATTTGACAGACAGCAGGCATGTTATTCCACGCACAAGAACCAAGCCCCCATCCCTGATTTGATGTAGATGCTCCAGCTGAAATTTGCTTATAATCACTACTCAAATCATCACCAAGAAGTGTTGCTATGTTATCTGCGATAATGACTTGTTCCTTAACATAACCAGAACCCTGCCCAAGCCAATCAGAAGCAAGTAGAGCATCAGGGCGACTAATATCCAACTTATTAGTGGTTTCTCTCTCTATTTCTGGACTCCAAGCTTGATCAACCAGTTCTGAATTTACATTGCAGCCTGCAAAACGTTCAAATTTCAAGTACAGTGCTATAGTCCAAAACAGGTGCAGATCAGGAATTTGCAGCTAAAATTTGAAGTGGAGACACAGAGAAAGATCCAACTTTGGAAAAATGAAATGGATTTAAGAATAAAAAATACGCAGAAAATAAAACAAAAACCAGCCGTGTTTTTCTCATTAGAATTGTTATGGAATAATTCCAGTTTTGCATACAAAGGGAAAATTTTTTGTGAAAAATCTAAAACAATAAATTTGATAATGTTAGAGATAACTAAAAATGTGATCCAATTTTAATTACGTCCTTAATAAATGCACAAGTAAAAGATGCTCACCTGTAAAAGTTTCAGTGGGTGGCGGTTCATCCAAAGAACTTCCACTGGCACTTATAGGAGTGCAGTCACTAAAAAGAGAAGTTGCAGTATGACCCAATGGGGAAAGGGCATCACCATAATCTTCCCACTCTGTCTGACAAATATTCAGTGCCGAACTTTCAGCAAGTTCACCAGGAGTAACAGTAGATGAATTTGAACTCTTGTCAGATGAGTGATTCTTTGCACTGCTTAGAGTTTTAGCCTCGTGAAGCAAAGCATCCAATAGGCCACTGTTACGTGGAGAAGATTCGACTGCACCTGTAGGTGGAGACTGGATAAAAGTGTCAACAGTTTCCAGTAAATGTGGTGGGGATGTGCCCCAGCTACCTAGATCATTTTCGGGATATTGGAGTGAAGGGAGCTCCATCTTCACAGGCCCAGAATTGGGCTTAGAAGCAGAGAAATCGCCATTTGCAAGGGTATGGCCACCCTGATTGTCACAAAAGGACCGTGGATTCTTGTTGGTGGGGTCAGGATCAAATGGAAAAGACAACCCAAAGGATTGGGCAACTTTATCACAAGAATTATCTTGAAACTGGTCAAACAAAGGGAACTCAGTTTTTACACCACCACTGTAACCAGGTATTAAGGTTGTTGACTCTCGAAAACGCTTCTGACGATGCACTGATGGTGACATGAAGCTACCATATTGAGAAGAACCCAGACCCTTCATCAGTATGCTGCTTGCAGAAATATCAGGAAGTTCAGAGACATAAGGTGAGATGCCTTGGTTGGCCTTTAAACTGTCAAAGATAACATCAGGTATCTCATAACTGTTAGTCCGCATGAGATCTTGATGACCTTTGTCTCCAGTACTGATTCCACCAATGTTCAGGCCCCTCTGACTCTCTTGCAAGGCTTGCAATGACACTTCAGGAGGATAAAGAGGCAATCCAGCACGTTGACGCCTCTTAATTCGAGTGTTCCAGTAATTCTTTATCTCATTGTCTGTACGACCAGGCAACTGGTATACATAAAAGAGATAAAAATTTCCATTGGTCAAGATGAGACCTAAATTCAGGATCTCAAAGTGGAAAATGATCAAAATGACACCACACACAAAACAATATATATATATATATGTAAATTTAGAAAGGTATAGGAGTCAAACTCCTGAATGTTAGATGCATCTTTCTTTTTTATTTTCTAATTATTAAAAAAATCTTAGTAAAAAGAGCAGGAGTAAATTTTTATAACACTAGCAGGCAGCTAAGAAGTCCACATCAGAAAATTTATTGCATTTTGCATTTATCATGACAAGTCCTCAGCACAAACAACAAATTTTCACCAATACCATCTAATAACTCCATATTAAAACAAAATTTACTGCTCTGCAATGCAAATCCTTTATTCCACCCGACTTGCACACTCATGTGCACCTTTCTTATTTCCTCTGCAGATAATCAAATGACTATTGTTCTTTTTGCTTGTTTGCATGCCAAGTAGATAACCAATCTACTTTTTCTTCTGATAATAAAATGTTCCCAAGAGGACTCAAGATAAGGTCAGGACAATAGAGTAAAACTCAAGATCCAGGATAAGAAATTCCTACCATTGATTTACAATAATATTTATGCAGATAACATATGAATGCTTTACTATCCAAGAACTCACAGACCAGATTATCTAGTTATTCAATCACTATAATTCTCCAGAGATTCTCAAAATCAACTAAAAGTTTTACAAGCTTGGGAAATTCTCTTTTAAAAATTCAGGCTAAACTAGCCGTCAAACTATGATGCATTTTAGCACTGCAGGTAAAATGGCTTCTTTAAACATTATTATTCTGTACAATTCTATTAGTATAATTCTCATAAGGTTGCATAGTTATTTTGCATAGAGCAAAAAAAAAGGTTTTGCGTGGGTGAGCAGTGGTCGGGTTGGGTTGTCACAGTTGTTCAGATATTGATTTATCTTAATTGAATTGATAGAGAACAACGAACTCTCAAAAACTGAATCACAATTGCATAGGAAAGTCCCACTAAAAATTGTATGTTGGAATATAGGCCGCGCCACATAGATTGTTATCCACAACCATTGACAAATGTTAATGCAAACCACTTTCAGCTTAATAAGTTCTAGTTTTTACGCCCTCTATAATTCCCACTGAAATTAATATGAAAAGAAGACCATAAACCAAAAGTATCAAACTGAAACAGATTATAGACTCACATGTGCAGCCATGCGTGCCCATTTGTTTCCCATCTTGGCATGGAGTTCAATGATTAGCTGTTCTTCTTCCTGGGTAAATGCCCCTTTCTTTAAGTTAGGCCTAAGATGATTGGCCCATCGTAATCTACAGCTTTTGCCGCACCGAGAAAGCCCCGAATGTTTCTGAACAGCATTCCAATTCCCCTCCCCATGCTTCTTCACATATTCTATCAAAATCGCATCCTCAGCAGATGTCCATGGCCCTTTCTTCAACACAATCCCTCCATTAGCACTTCCACCACAGCTCCCTTCCTCAGCCAATGGCGAGTCAGCCCTATCCTTGGATAGCACCCCGTCATCACTCTCACTAGTCGTGTGACTCATCTCCTTGTAATCACACGGCCAATCCCTATTAAACAGCTCAGAACCATTCAAACAGCAGGATAAGAACCTGAACCAAAAGAAGATACAAACTAAATCAACACACAAATAAATGCGAAGACACTGGTTTTTGATACTTGCACTCCATCGCCAACGCGTTTATTAATTTCCAATACAACCCATGGGATACGACAAACTACAAGTGGGGCAAAAACAACCCTGCTTTATGCAATTATACGTTCTAAAAGCAGCCAAAGCATGAAGAAACAAAATTAAGCTATAAAAGGAAACAAAACCAATAGGGACAGCCATAAGAATAATATATAGATTACTAGCTTGAAAAGGAACAACACATGTAAAACTCATAGTTGACAGATGACTCATGCACAGAATCAAAACTCAATATATAGCATTTAACTGTTGAGTGATGATGAGCTTCCAAATATTAAAAAAGAAAGGATTGATCATATGGATACAGGTATTCCCTCTGAGAAGTAAATGCTCATTACCCAATTCAGAAGCCAATAACCCGCGCAAATAATAAGCCATAAATTGAAACTAAAATTTAAAACACGCTAGTTTCTATGACCTTGCAAAGTAAACATAGTACTCATTACACAGAATTCAATTGGTTTACCGACTAACATTCTAAAAAAGGAAACTGTGGTGTCTTTTATTACAGCATATTGCATTAATTATTATACATTTATACATATTGAGTTGGCAAATTGAATTACGCCATTCTATATATAACAGAATATACTATCAAAAGCCATAGAATATGCTATAAAGACTGCCAAATAACTCAGGAAAAAAAATTGAAACTTTTGCCTCAATAACCAAAATCTCGCTCAAAAAGAAAAAAGAGAGGTAGAGAGAGAGAGAGAATAAAGTACTAAAGAATAGGAAAAAAAAAATCTACCAAAACAATTGAATACCTGAATCAGACCAAGATGTCAAAAAGCCAAAGCTGCAATCTTTGAGTTACCAAAATTGGAATCGTTGGAAAAGTTCAGATATAGTTCCTGAACGAACTAAGCGCTGAGAAAAGGGAAAAAACAGAATACCTGGTGAAGAAAAAGGAAAATCAAAATCCAAAACTCAATGTATTGATTAAGTCCCATAAAAAAATCTACACTGCATCTTAACTGGAAACAGCTCATGAATGTTGTAATGAATTCCAGAATTCATAACAGCAAAACCTAATTTTTCCAATAATTTTTTTTAAAAAAAAAAGTACCACAGCTATTTTAGAGCTTAGTTCCATTCGTAGATCCAAATAAACAGAAATCAGAAACCCTAGGTTAATCAAAGAACAAAAATTACACAAAATAAGAAGCTGGAAGAGAGAAATAGAGATTGTAACCGTAATTTGTGAAAAAGCACAAATAAGATCTGAGCGTAGAATGAGCAAAACATTGAGAGATCCAAATTTTGAAGCCCACACCAAAAATACACAGACTATGCAATAAATAAATAAGAGATTTTTACAGGGAAAGAAATGAAAATGGAGATGAAAACAAATAAATGATACCAGATGAATATCAAAAAAATATGAAAAAGAAAAGAACTTCACATAGAAAGAGAGTAATTGAGCTGAAAAATGGCAAAAGGAGAGGGAAATCAGGAGAGAAAAATGAGGAGAAAGCTCCACCTCTGTAATCATTATTCCTAATTATTTTAGCTTTATTACCTTAATATTATCTCTATAAAGTAATTTCCTTAAACTATACACAGCTTCAGATTTTTAGCTCCCATTCGTAGAAATAATGCAACCCCTTTACTTACTCTGCTAGAAAGAGATGACTTGACCTGATCAACCAAAACTCAGACTTTCCCTTTCCGTCCTCAACCAGAAGCAATTCTCCCCCTTTCCTTTCCTTTCCTTTACCTTACCTTCCCTTCCCTTCCCTTTCCTTATTGTATAAATTAGCTCTGAAAGAATTCAATCTGTGTTAGTGTATATATGGCAGAAACCAAGATTGGTAAATTTGGAGGTGATGGTGGTGAAGATGAGGGGCCCACTGACTGGAATTACACATGAAGATGGGTGTAGTACTTTAGACCTTTAGGATTGGGGCATTGGAGCGTGATGGGCACGCGGTTACTGGAGAGAGTGCGATTGGAAGTTTCGAAAATGAGGGTTTGCATGGTTTGATATTGATACTGATATTGATTGATTGATTATTATTGGCATTCGGCTGCTATATTAGGGAAGCTACACATGGAGAATGAATGATTTTGATAGCTAGTAATTTTGATGGCGTGTGGTACGCTCTACCCTATTATGTTGGGGATGAAGATAAGGATCAATCGCAGAAAGAAAACTAAATCCACTTGTCCTGATTAATTAAAGACTGATTTTTGTTTTTTAAATACTTTCCGGATAGAAAAACAGGGACATAATACTTTTTTTTTCCCCTAAAATTGACAAGTTGCAATTTTATTTTATTTTTTTCCAAATTAGGTAAAGAATAAATGGAATTTTATTTTAATTATCAAATTTTAGCTCTTTTATATGTTAGTAAGTTGCTTTATCCTTTACAAATGATTATTTAGACAAAATAAGTATTAATTGTCAAACCTATTGAAATTTTCATTTATTTATTTTTTTCAAATTTTATCGAGTTTAATATTATTTTATAATTTAATCAATATCTATTTAAATAGATATAATATAATTATCAAATTAGATGATGTTGTGATTTCAATTATTTCAACCGACCAAAAAGAGTCATACCCATTTATATATATTTTTTTCTCTTATAATAAATATAAAATATTTTTATGGATATGCATGAGTAGAATTTTTTTATTTTATTTTAGTCTTAATGTTTTTTTGTAATACCGAAATACATTTATAAAAAAAAGGAAAATAAATCCAATCAATAATGAAATGGGAAAAAGCGGCTATAATTGCATTGGGCTCAAAAGGTTTACGTTATATGGGCCCACCATATCCTAGAGTGTCCCACATCATAAAGCCTCTTCTCTTCCAATATTTCTAGATAGCTCCATAAAGCCCCAATTCCAGTTGGTGCTGGGCCTTGATCCTGTTAGCCCACACAGTGCTGGCATCATCAAAATTAGCCTAAAAATAAGTAAAAAACAAAAATTAAAAAAAAAAGCCAATGTTTTCTCCTCCTTTTTGTGTCCAGTTACGTTGTCACGGGTCCTTTTTGCCAATTTTAATGATACGATGAGGTCACTCAAGCTCCCAAGCAATATTTTTGGAAATAAATGTACATTTTTTTAAATAATTTTTCATTTCTTATCTCTTTTCTTTTATTAATATTCATTTTTTATACACCGAGTAAAAGAAGATTTAATATGGACGGTGATCTTCCTCTTTATGAATTGGTGCAATTTCTACAATAGGTCATTGAAAGGATAATTTGGCCACGTGTAAGACGTCTTCTGTATTAATGTTTTTTTCTTCGAGGTTTTCCTTTCTATGTATTAAAAAACACGTAGCTGACTTTGAGACCACAAAGAAAAGAAAACTCTAAAAGAAGAAACGTCAAGTTAACGAAGTTGTCTATGGGTTGCATTGCATTATTTCAAACCAAGGTCATGAAATTAGCTACCACTTTAATGCCTTTTTTTTAAAAAAAAGAAAAAAAAAAAGAAATTTATCTACGCGGTTTGTGTATAAAAAATTACAAAATTTAATTCATAATAATTATAATTATTCTCCTAAATCACACTGTACTGAAAACAGAGGGAAAAAAGAAACTTACACACATAGCTGAGAAATTGGAACATATAAATTCAACGAACCAATATTTCTTTCCTCATACATTTCTCGTTAACCAAACAGATGTAAGCTTAGGATTGGATAACATATGGGCAACTGCAAATCTTATTATGTCATCACATATCAATTATCCATTTTTTTCCTACCGAGTATGTGCATGCAAAAGAAAATAAGAATAAGGAAGACAGAGAAAAACAACAATATAGAAAAAATAAATAATAATAAAGATGATGTTTGCCTGCACGAAATAACGTGTCCTTCGGTCTTCTCTGTAGCAGTCCATGTTTAATGGGAATTATTATTATTATTATTATTATTATTATTATATAACGATTAAAAATAAAGTTATAAGAAGATATATTTGAATTATGTAGTAAGGTTGTCGTGAGAAAAGTCGATTTACTTTATCTTGTAAAATGCATTGGGCTTGTTCTTTATCCCACTCAACTTGCAAGCTGACGATGTAATCATGTCAGAAACGCGTGCTGCTTTCATCGGAGGATCTTTTTCTTTACTTTATTCAAATTTTCTCTTTGTCAAAACAGTGAAGATGGGTATAATTATGGAAGTGATGTCCAAACACTTATTCCTATATACAATTTATAATCTATTTTCTTAATAGAGTTCTTCTATTCTTAAATTGATAATAATTCGAAAATTTTGAATATTTTTTACATATTTTATCAAATAATTTGTCACTTACTGTATTTCATCTAAACAATTTCGATTTGTTGAATCTTTTTGCTGAATAATTTTAATTCGATCGATAAATAAATAATTATTGAAATTTCTCCAACCTTGACACGACCCACATGAGGCATCCGATAAAGAGAAAACAATAATGTATTTTTTACATAAACAAAAAAAAAAAAGAAATTTTCTTTCTATTTTTTTAAATGACATCATAATTATGTATAGGTTGTAAAATTAATATCATCAATCGTCGAATGACATAACATTCAGTTTTTACGTATTTTAATAAGAGTGCATATACATGACCAACAAGGAGTGTCAAATGTTTCTTGATTTTCCTTTTTTTTTAAAAAAAAATGGCATCCATTGGTAAATCATGTATGGGTTATAAAGTTAATATCATAGCAATCATCAAACAACATAATATTCAATTTTAAGTATTTTGATAGTGGTATATGCATACGATTAACAAGAGCATCACATGTTTTCTTATTTTTCTTTTTTCTTTTAAAAAAAAAAAAACTAAATCATCAATTATATATGGATCGTAAATTGAACACCATACGAATATTTTGATAAGAGTGTGCACATAATAACTTAAGAATAGATATTGGGTTGGTTTTCAGCTAACCGTTTATCGAATTTGCATTTACCAATTTATTGATTAAATATTTATCATTTATCGGCCGATTTATATATTTATCGAATTAAAAACTTATTAATTTACCGATTTACACATAGAATTTTACTAATTACCAATTTATATAAAGATAAAAAATAACAAATGGCAAGATAAGACTTAGCCAAGCTTAACTACGTATATAAATAAATAAATATAATAAAAGAATAAATGGCGAGACAAAAAATAGGGCTAATTGATGGACCTAATAAATATCCTTGCACTTTGCGTTTAGTCAATATAGAATTCACCTAAGGTAAATTAACATTTCGAGCTAGCATCTTTTCTTGTACAAATTACACAATGATATCTAGGTTTTTCGAGTTGTTATGGCAAAAATAGTGATATTATTACAATTTAAATTGAAATTATGGGATGAAGTAGTTTGGGAATTATAAAATAAGACCGAGTGTTTGATTATAATAAAACTCTAATCAAAGGTAAATTATAATTACTAAGATTGAGTGTTTGATTAGTTCATTAAATTTGTTTGATTAGGATTAACTTCTATTGAAATTGAAATTAGAATATAAGTGAACTAAAAATGAAAATCAAATCATTCCATTTGAAGTTGAATTTTCAACTTTATCAAAAATTAAAATTAAATTAACACATGTTATCGGACAAATCAATTCAAACGGAAATTTAATTTAGATAGGTTTTTATTTATAATAGTTTGAATTATAACATATATGGTAATAAATTCAGTTCGATTTTATTTTATTTTACTATTAAAAAAATAATGTTGAAAGATAAAAATTAATTAATTGAATTAATTCGTAAAGATAAAAGTATATTTCAAAATAATTATATAATATTATATTGATTTCATCGAAGGAAATTTAAATTGAAATTTTTTTTTGCTAAATAGACATTTATATGGAAAGTATCAATTAAAAAAATTGCATCCATTTCTCAATTTTAGAGGGAATCAAAGGTGACCAATAGCACAAGAGATAGCATGTGAAAAACTGAAGATGTTACTGTGCATATCAGTACGAGCAATCATAGGATAGGAAAATTTGCTAAAGTATTTCAATCCAACGGTTACAAAGATAAAGGAAAAATGCACTCGAATCACATAGAGAATTCACCTGCAAAACGCAAAGAACAAAAACATCAGCTATTGCTCGCCATTGTAGTCTCCTCCTCTTCACTGTTAATAATAATAATAAAAAGAACGCTAAAAGCAATCGCATTCTCTCTTCGATGTTCTCTATTTTCCATTCGATATAGTTGATTAATCTCCAGTTTTTAGATCTCAGATCCGGAGGTACTTCTTCTTTATACCTCCCTGCATCTCCCCCGTTATCTGTCTCTGTTCTTTTCACGTGGAGATGAGTTTTTACTGCTTCAGCAACTAATCAGTCACTTTTCAACTTCATTTCCAATTTTCGGATTCTTTTACCTTTCTTTTCCCTTCGATTTCTAGAGGAAATCCGATTTCGAGCGATTTTTTTCTGCCGGAAATCGCACTGGTTCTGCATTGGCGGCGACTTTGTTTGCGTTATTGTTTATTTTTATCTTAATTGATTCTTCAAAAACCCTAACAACTTACTGTTTATTTGTAATTTTATAGAGTTCGATTACTTTTTGGTCAAACGAAGCAGACTGTACTTGTTTACTTGAAACTTTTCGATTTTTCGTTTCAATCACCGATTGTTTTTATCTCCTGTAATGATGAAGGTTTTAATTATTTTCAGGTAGGGATAAGGATAAGAAGCTTCGATGGAGAGTTTAGCGCAACTAGAAGCATTGTGTGAGAGGATGTATAACTCACAGGATTCTGCCGAGCGAGCTCACGCGGAGAACACTCTAAAATGCTTTTCTATGAACACAGATTACATTTCACAATGTCAATACATTCTTGATAATGCATTGACTCCTTATGCATTGATGCTTGCTAGTTCGAGCCTGCTCAAGCAGGTTACCGAACATAGCCTCTCTCTGCAGCTCCGTCTCGATATACGAAATTACCTCGTTAACTATCTGGCCACCAGAGGGCCTGAGTTGCAGCCTTTTGTTATCGCATCTCTAATTCAGCTTCTGTGCCGAGTTACAAAGTTTGGGTGGTTTGATGATGATAGATTTAGAGATGTGGTTAAAGAGTCTACCAACTTCTTGAGCCAGGTAAGGTTTCTGTTTATATCAAGATCAAGATTCGTTGAGATATACATTTCTTTTTTGCTTTTTTTTTTTTTTTTTCTGTGTTGATAGGTTTCGTCACTGTTCACCTTAATCCACATGCATTGTTGATTCTTTTTAGGGCACCAGTGAAAAGTGGTCGAAATGTTTGGTTGTTGTTCTCACTGCTTTTTAGTTTTTGTTTGTTCCTGAAATTGATCGGTGGTTTCATGTTACTAGTCCTAATTGGTTCTTATTGTTTTTACTAGGTGTTGCCATGTATATTATCTTTGCCTCTAAGCCAGCATGACTTTGGACCCTTAAGCAATCTCATTGTTCAGTTTTTGGAGTATATTATAAAATTGACACCACTTTCATTGTGTATGAGTAGTTAATTTGGTGTAGCATTATTCTTTCCGAGACATGTTTTTCTCTGTTGATCTTTGGGTTCTCATTTAAGCAGGCAACTTCAGATCACTACACCATTGGTTTGAAGATACTGAATCAACTTGTCTCTGAGATGAATCAGGTTAGCTGATTACATTTGTCAAAATTTTTCAACATTATGGTAATTAATTGTTTCTCGGCATTTGAGCAAAAGATACCTAAATGTAACTGTAGGGATATTTATAATTCCTTTGGTCTGAGAAGCAGATGTGACGTTTTCTTAGGTTTTAGCATCCTTAATGGAAATATCTAATTAGCTCAGCTACTGCATTGGGCCTTAAGTATATACCTTTAATTATCTTGCTGATCCATGCAAAACATTGATTTTACTGTGCATCAGTCAAAGCCTTGTGGGTCGTCATTGCGCCTGAAAGAATGTACAAAGTTGACTAGATTTGGCCATTGTGTAACACTTCCACTTACCGGTTAGGTTAAGTACCTATGACCCGTACCACACTGTTTAAATCAATAACTCTTGTCACTCGGAGTTTTCTATGGTTCGCTATTAAGATGTTCAGGTTGTCTTGAACAAATCATATGGTCATGTTGTGATGCATTGGTGATGAACCCTCATATACAATGATCTTTATGGATTTACCTTCATCATTTGAAATGTATGGATTGCAAACTTGCCCAATTTGAAATTGTGAACTCTTTCATTAAATTCTTTTATAACTTTTATTCAGTCGAGCTACTTCTGATGCTACTACTACTAATTTATAATATCTGCTTGCTGACCTCTGTTTCTGTTTCTTTTGATGCTTAAATTCTCAGCCTAATACAGGGTTGCCTTCAACGCATCATCGCAGAGTAGCCTGCTCCTTTAGGGATCAGTCACTCTTTCAAATATTCCAGATATCTTTAACCTCACTAAATCAATTGAAAAGCGATGGTAATACTTCTCATGTTGTATCCCCCCTTCTCTCTGCTTGTCACTTTGCTGTACTGATTTCTTCTTTTGACTTTTCTGCACTGCTAATTTTGGTAATTTGTATTTTGTGGGTACAGTTGCAAGTCGATTGCAAGAGTTGGCACTTTCCCTTGCGCTGAAATGTTTATCTTTTGATTTTGTTGGGACATCAATTGATGAAAGTTCAGAAGAGTTTGGTACTGTTCAGGTAATAATTACTTACTGTATTGATGTATGAATATGTTTTTTGTTTTTTTTTTCTTTTTTTGTTTTTTTGAAAGAGATGTATGGATATGTTTCGATTACAATCTTTTATTATTTGGATAACCTTCAAAACATGTTTGTGTTCTGAATTGTGAAATGTTGCACCAATATGTTGGTAATCCTACAGATTCCATCATCTTGGAGACCAATTTTGGAGGATCCATCGACATTGCAGATATTTTTTGATTACTATGCCATTACAACAGCTCCTCTTTCGAAGGAGGTTAGTACCAGTGTTACTTTTGTTTGGTTCCATGTTCCATGCTTTTTTGGTTTATGCAATTCATTAGTATCATTTTATTGAACCATACAACAACAACAACCACTGAGCCTTTATCCCAAAAGTATCATTTTATTGAACCATGTTGCCAAAAAAAAAAAAGGTATCATTTCGTCATTGAGATATTTTATGGCTAATGTTTTGGTCGTTTTGTCCAGTGGAAATTCATTGCATGAGATATTTTATTTGCTTTCTCATGCATGCCTCCTCTTCACTTTTGTTCTCTTGCATCCCAACTGGTGTACTGAGATTTTACGGTTTTTGGACAATTTTTGTTCTTGACAGAATGAAATGGATGACATTACTTAGGTATTGATAGTTATCTCCCATCTCTAAGTTTAAAAAAATTTGAAAAGGAGGCAAGAATAATTGAGTGCAACCCTTAACATTAATGTATTTGTTTAATTTTGTAAAGAGGACTTAATTTGACCCTCTTTTTTGCTGGACATTGGGATGGAAAATATTGGAAAGCAACTCACACTACAAGCATTATATACTACGTGAATCTGCACTTGTACTCAAGACATGACATGTATATGACCATCTGAGTTACCTATGCTTATCCAGCTTGTTTCATCCTTTGTTCTTTGACATACTTTGGCTTCAGATGCGAAATTCTTAAAGTTATGGATAATAACCATTACCACGAAAGTGAAGAAAAGCTTTCTGTAGAGTGCTGTTGTATATTGTTCTTGCCACTGATGGTACTGCTTTCAAGACTTTTGGGTGGTGGGGATCTTTGTAATTCCTACCACTCCCTCCTCCCTTGAGTCATGCCCCAAAAATAAAAAGACTTGCAGAATAATTCTATATCTTATGATGATCAATAATATGAAGTTGATGTTAACATGGGTCTAGACAAAGAACATACAAAAAACTAAACATGTTATACGTAATTGGTTCTAGATTCTAAGGTTTGAAGCTTGTTTGGAATTTTTGTGCATGTTTTTATGAATTCAATGCTAATTCTAAAGATATCGAGAGGAAGATAGAAGGCAAGAAGTATTTTCCTCCATCCTGTGACCTTTATCTATGCTTGATTATCGCTTTGTTTCTTTTTTAATAAAGGGAGATTTTATGATTTCGTCATTGTTTTATTGCTTCAAATAATGATGGTTGAGTCCATCTTCAAGTGTATGCTTTGAATGAGAATATGCTGAATTTGTAATTAACTGTATATTGCTGAGTGTTTTCATGTACATTTAGATGTGCAATGGTGGATCTTTGGAACTTTTGCCTTTTATGATTCTTATTCATCTTTCTTTCCAGGCATTGGAGTGCTTGGTTCGGCTAGCGTCTGTTCGTCGCTCTTTGTTTACAAATGATGCTGCCCGTTCTAAGTTTTTGGCACACTTGATGACAGGAACCAAAGAAATCCTACAAACGGGACAAGGTGCTGTTGGCTTGTTCTTAACTTCATTTCCTTCTTGTATGGCAATCTAATGTTACTGAATGATCATGTTTGGTGTTTATTTTGTAAGGTTTTTCTCCTATTATTTTTATTTTTATTTTATTTTATTATTATTTTTTTTGTCTATCTTGTGTTTTCTGTTTGGTTTTAAATCCTGGCTTTCTTTTGTCCCTTTTCCTCCATCTAGAATAGGTTGCAATTTGTTCACCATTAATTTTACTGTTAGTTTTCTTATAATAGTCAAAATTATTGATGTTAGAAATTCTGCTAACTCGGGCTAGCGGAGGAAGTTGAAATAAACCATGTGAAGAAGAAAGGGGTGGATATCCTTCCAATATGCAGGAGAGCGTGAGGAATAAAGAGTTTTCTTCTTCTTAATAGAGCTCTTAAAAAATGTTTAAGGGGATTTATGTGGGGCTAATCCTGGTTTCATCCTGCTCCTTCCTCTCTTCAGAATTGCATATATTCTGCAAATGTTTTCCTGGATGTAAGTCAGTGTTTGACCAAAATTAAGTTACAAACTAACTGGGGTTAGACCCTTCTTACATCCAGGCTGGACATAATGCTAAGGAAACATGAAGCTGAAATATACCTAAACAAGCATTTTCAGATGTGAAATTGGTCTTCACAGCTTACTTAAGCTTGAAATGTAGTATTCTTTGTTGTCATTGCATGAACTGATCTGTTAAATTTGAAGTTGTCCTATTGCCTCGGATACTGCTTTTTTAGAGACTTGCATCAGGTTCTTACGGCTATGTAATGCTCTTGGTTCTAGTTATTGGAACTTCTCAAACTGTTCTATGTGTATATCTATCTGGCTATCTCTATGCATTTAGCTTCTCATTCACTGATAATATTGGACTGGGAATCAGGTCTTGCCGATCATGATAATTACCATGAGTATTGTCGTCTCCTTGGACGTTTCAGAGTGAACTATCAGGTAATTTGCTGTACAAGTTTTGACAGTTGACTTTTACCATGTAGTTCTATTTTTGATATTTCAAGGCTTTCATGGATCAACTTATACCTGTTTGTATGTGTTGGCCTATAAATTTGTTTGTGTTTGATGGCAGCATGCACTCATATGGCTGTGTGGATCTAATATGCATGTATATGCATGTGCATGGATGTTTCATTAGTTTAACTGCTTTATCATTGTATAAGCACGTAGAAAATATATTGTAACTGATTTTTAATTTGATTAATTTTGCGGCCTAGCAAAAAGTAGTTTGTTATTATTTCTGATGACTCAACTTAGTTGCAATTGGAAAAAGAAAAGGTGCATATCAATACCTAATTCATGTTGAATGTGCCAGATACATGATCTTTGGAGTTCACAACACATATAAATGCTTTGTGTAGAACTCAATATGTTGGGAGTCATTCATGGAGTCTTCATTCATAGGTGTTGAGTCTGTTAGTGACCAATATATGGAAATTTATGTCCCTTGCTTTTAATGGCCCAACAACAACAATAACAACCAAGCCTTAGTCCCAAATTAGTTGGGGTCAGCTACATTAATCCTTTATTTCAAATATATGCTCTGATCAAATTAATACCAACACAAAGCAAAGTTTGAGTTGGAAAAATTTTAAAATACCTTTTGTAAAAAAAAAAAAATTGAAGAGGAATTTTAAAACCATTTTATATATTAATAACTAGGATAAAGCATAAACTAGGCAACGACGAGTAACTAGGGTCTTTTAATGGCCTAATGGCAAAAAAAAAAAAAAAAAAAAAAAAAATTGAACCCTTTTGGATATTTGCAATTATACCCAAACCTTCTGAAGACCACTATTTTACCCTAACCTTTAAAAAATCTTTTGCAACTGTAATCATTTGACCATAATTAACTTGAAATAGAACCTATTATAGCCTATTAATGTTTTCCAATCACTCATCTCTAAACTGTGGTCTACTACAACTCTCTATCAACCTGTCTTCAATTGCCAAAAAATTGATGGTATGATTTTGATCAAATGGGTACTGTTGTGATGAATCTTTAAAGGTTAGGCTAAACTAGTCTATTTTAAAAGGTTTGGTATATTTGTGATATTTCATAAAGGTTTGGATTTTTTTGTCATTAGCCCCTTCTAAATCGATTACTGCATTACCATACTTTGGCAGTTTTATATTATTCTCATATCTTTATTTTGCCTGACAAATAAAGTTGTTTTTGGAATCTCTATTTCGAGGGGCTCATATTTTTTATATTTTCTGTTTTTTGGAGAGAAAGTATTCACACGTCATTCATTTCCTTTCCTCAAATCCATAAGCATGATTCTTCACATTTACAACTTGTGAAATTGTGTTGCAGTTGTCAGAGCTTGTGAATGTGGAAGGCTATGGTGATTGGATACAATTGGTGGCAGAGTTCACTTTGAAATCTTTGCAGTCTTGGCAGGTTGACTGGAGTTTATTACTCTGTTTTTCCTCCATATAGATTACGAAGGACAATCATGTTTACCCTTGTTTGATTTATAGGTGTACATTGGTTTTAATTATGGATTATCAGGGAACATTATTTATTATCTTTGTAAAACCTGAAATCTATATTCAGGACTAATGATGCATTCTGTGACTTAAAGTGTTGATTAAATTTATACCTTAACAGTGGGCCAGCAGCAGTGTGTACTACCTTTTAGGGTTGTGGTCCAGATTAGTGACATCAGTACCATACTTGAAGGGTGATGCTCCGAGTTTGCTTGATGAATTTGTGCCCAAAATTACTGAAGGTTTTATTACATCAAGATTTAACTCTGTGCAGGTTTGTTTCTTTCTTGAGGAATGATTGTTATTGTCACCCTTTCAAGTTCAATTGAAATGTTCTGTTTGGTTATCTTTGCGTTATGCAGGCTGGATTCCCAGAGGATCTTGATAATCCATTAGATAATGTTGAACTTCTTCAGGATCAACTCGATTGCTTTCCTTATCTCTGCAGATTCCAGGTTCAATTGCTAATATTATATGCACTTGTTACTTTTCTAGCCTGAAGATTTCTAGGTTTTGCTTCCCTTAGTGTCCTTGTTTTCATTAACAAATTGCATATAAATGAAATTCCTGTTGTCGCCAAGTATATGAATTTTCTAAATTTGGTAACTTTATTGAACTAATGATTGCTTGTGCCCTTTTTGGCAGTATGAAAGCAGTGGTTTGTATATGATAAATATAATGGAGCCTATTCTTCAAGCATACACGGTATGGTAGTTTGAGATGGATTAGAGTGCTTTTTGAGTATTAAGCACTTGTGGATTAATTCATGTTAAATGTATTTAAATCAATATTTTTTAAATGGCTTACATAGGAAAGGGCAAGAGTGCAGACTACTGATGGTAATGAACTTTCTGTTATCGAGGCAAAGCTTGCTTGGATAGTTCACATCATTGCTGCTATTCTTAAAATCAAGCAATCTACCGGCTGTAGGTAATTTTGATTTTGATTTTTTAATTTTATAATTTTCTTTCAGGCATTGTATCCGTCTTTCCTTTCACAATTATCAATATGTTTCTTATGTTCCCTAATGCAGCGCGGAGTCACAAGAAGTACTTGATGCAGAACTTTCAGCTCGTGTTTTGCAATTAATAAATGTCACTGACAGTGGGCTACATAGCCAGGTGCATATGTCCTGTTTGCAAAAATGTCGTTTGTATAAACATCTGTGTGGTTGGCAATTTGTGACACCTGGTTCTCTTATTTGATTGATTATGCATTCACTGTTTGTTTCAAAGCATGGAGTTTTTATTTGTGAGAGTGAGGAACAGATCTAAAACTACTAATATTGAAGCTTTAAATTTGTCTTGTGCGTTCGCAAGGGCCTAGCTTAGGTGGATGGTGGGTTAGAGATATAGGCGCAAGCTTTAATGCTCTCTTCTCATACCTAAAAAGTGGAAAATATGTGAAGAATGTGAGGATAAATTCGGCTCGCATCTTGGTCAACAGTTCTTAAGATATGGCTAATTTGTAATGGCATTTGGAGTGGCTCGGTGGATATTGACATATTAGCTACATCTAAGATATGTATGCAATTTCACATGGCCTTGTGAAGGCTCGACTTGAACCTTTGTAAAAATGAAAAGGTCTCAGGTCACCAATAATGTGATTGTCCAGATGAAGAATTCTCATGCAAAGTGATACAACAGTTTGTGTTCTATGAATTATGTTATATTCTACCAATTTCTGTCAGGGCTTTGATTGTGATTTTCTCATAATGGCATCTAACAGAGATACCGTGAACTGAGTAAGCAGAGACTTGATCGAGCAATTCTCACCTTCTTTCAGCATTTCCGAAAGTCTTATGTAGGTGATCAGGCTGTGCACTCATCCAAGGTAATGGTGTTCTCGGTCTTTTATGCATGCTTGTGTTTTATCTTAATATCCTCAAGTCTCTCTCTTTTTATTGCAGCAGTTATATGCCCGATTGTCTGAGCTTCTTGGACTTCATGATCATTTGGTATTACTGAATGTGATTGTTGGGAAGATTGCTACGAATTTGAAGAGCTACACAGAGGTATTTTTTCTTTCATTATTATGTATCTTGACTTTTGTTCATTATATGGGTGGCTACTGATGTTATATCTTCATTTTTGCTGATTACAGAGTGAGGAGGTCATTGATCACACACTAAATTTGTTCCTGGAGTTGGCATCTGGGTTAGTCTTACTGGCTTTGTATTTAGCTTTTTCTTTTTTTTTTTCAATAAAGAAAAATCTAGAGTTTTTTTATTTTATTTTGATGAATCAACTTACTTTCCTGAACCGTGATTGTTTGATTATCATTCTTTTTTGTTTGTTTGTTTATGTTTTTTTTCTTTTCTACAGCTACATGACAGGAAAGCTGCTTCTAAAGTTGGATGCGATTAAATTTATAGTCGCCAACCATACTGTAATTTCACTCTGACAAATTTCTTAACTGTTTGATTGCTATGCTTTTAACTAATGTTTGTTTAAATGTTTCATCGTCATTAATCTAAATTTTTTTTTTTTTCTGGGAATGTTTAGAGGGAGCACTTCCCCTTTTTAGAAGAATATAGATGCTCTCGAAGCAGAACAACCTTTTATTATACTATTGGCTGGTTAATATTTATGGAGGACAGCCCTGTGAAATTCAAGTCTTCAATGGAACCGCTTTTGCAAGTACTCTCTCTTTCTCTGTGTCTGTGTGTGCGCGTGAGTGTAAGTGTGCACGTGTGTTCGCTTTTGGAATCTCATCAAGTATACGTTGGCTCTGCTGTGGTCTCAAAATTGCCTGTCCTTGGAGCCATTCATATGAAATGTAAATTTGGCATTCAATGCATGATTTTCTTTTGAAGCACATTTGTAAAATGAATCTGCACGTCTTTTGTTGCATTTTGAAATCTTTCCTAGTCATCTACTTGCATCTTGATTATGTGTTGCATTTTCTAGTTTTAATTATGAATTGTTTCAGTAGTGTCTTTGTTGGGTTGAATTTAATCATGAGAAACTGAGAAATTGTTCTTGTTCTCTTAGGTTTTTATTAGTTTGGAATCAACACCTGATTCCATGTTTCGAACTGATGCGGTGAAGTATGCTCTAGTTGGGTTAATGAGGGATCTTAGAGGAATTGCTATGGCTACAAATAGGTAAGTGTATTTTGACATCTGAGGTTTGTTCATTTGTGGGAAGATTTTAATGAAATTTTCCTTTTCAATATTTTTCAGTCGCAGAACTTATGGGCTCTTATTTGATTGGCTATATCCTGCTCATTTGCCACTTCTATTGAAAGGAATATCACATTGGGCCGATACACCTGCGGTATGGAGATATAATTAATTCCTGTAATGACATTTTTCTTATCATAGTTTATGTAATGTGAAACACTGTTAACCTCATTTAATCTTTTTATTAAGAGACCTTTCCATATTTGTTATATAGATTTCAGATTCAAGTTGTGATATGTCTCTTACTTGCTAGATGACTTAGGGATGTAAGTGAATCAAGTTACTCAGATTTGGCTTGAAAAATATTCAAATTCGACTCGGTTTTAATTGAGTTGAGTTCAAGTTTGAGTAGCTCAAGTAACCAATTGAGCCAAGTTTGAGTATTATAATACTAGACTCTAGTACCTTGTGAGTTTAATTGAGTATTTTCATTTTATATAATCTGAAATATATTATTTGAATAATAATTATTTACTAATTTGAGATCGAGCTCAAACTTATTCAATCTTTATTTTAGCATTAGTAATATATATATATATATATATATATATATATATATATATATATATTTTAATGGTAATTGAGTTAAATTGAGTCGAGAGTGAGTATTTCAAGCATCCTTCGCACCGAGCTCGAGCTTGAAAATTAAAGCTCGATCAAGCTACATTTTATTTCATATGCATCTTCTTACCGCCCCCCACACACACACATACTGAAGGACTTAATTGGTTGGCTCAATTCTGCAGGTTACTACTCCACTGTTGAAATTCATGGCTGAATTTGTGTTAAACAAAGCACAACGTTTGACTTTCGATTCTTCTTCTCCTAATGGCATTCTTCTTTTCCGGGAGGTCAGCAAACTCATTGTAGCCTATGGCACCAGGATTTTAGCTCTTCCAAATGCTGCTGATATATATGCCTATAAGTACAAGGGAATATGGATTTGTTTAACTATTCTCTCTCGAGGTTAGACTATAAATTTCTCATGCATTGGAGGATTCAATAAATTGTGTTATAAGCTGAATTCTTCTGTTTTACTGTTATTGGTAGCTCTTGCGGGAAACTATGTCAACTTTGGAGTGTTTGAATTGTACGGCGATAGAGCCCTTGCTGATGCACTTGATATTGCTCTAAAGATGACACTGTCAATTCCTTTGGCCGATATATTAGCATTCCGGAAGGTATGGTTCTCTTCTTGTCTGTAAGGATGCTTATATTTATTTCTGTGCCACTTTCCACTAGGATAAAATTGGTAAACTAACAAAAACCACTCCATTGGAAAGACTTTTCTTAATCTCCATGACAAAGTCAAATTGAAATGTTATTATGGGAGGGAGGGAGGAAGATTCTTGAGGCATAGTTCTTTCTCTCACTACGTCTTTAATTTTCAATTTTAGATATATTGCTGCATGCTTGTCATCTATCTTTCAGGGATTATTTTATGCTAACTAACAAAAGCCAAAAAGTGTGGTTTGGTCTAATACACTCTTCTTAGTTTGCACATAGTTTGAGTTGGGTGGTCTTAAATGTGTTAGCCAGTCCGATATCACATTAGCAGAACTGTGGAATTTTGATTTCAGTTTGCTTGTTTTTCACCTAGTTCAATGTATAATTAAATCTTGAATTATTTTTTTTCCCTAAAAAATGGTTGTGAGGAATAGTATCTTCTTTTGCTTCAAAGTTTATTTTTCTCCATTTCTTTCCATTATGGGCATTGTTTCAAGAAAATCAAAAGAAGTAGGCACTAAGACCTTATGTTCTCAGTGCAAGAATTTGTAGACAAATCCAGCAAGTGAAATTGCAAGATTTTGAATACAATTCATGTAAAATTGTATATTTGATATAGATATTGCACTTAAGATTCTAAATAACCAATTCAAATGTAGAGAAAAATACACAAGTCCACAATGCTTTAAACTTCATTTAGTAGTTGTATAAACCAATACTAGGCTTTTCTTAAGCCTGTAAAAGATCTAAGTGTTTTCTTTTTTTTTTCTTTTAATTTTATTTTATAATGAGCTTCAAGTATCAAAAGGTCTGATTATGAATGTAGGGGTGTGAGATATGTATTATGCCAAAGTTCAATTCTTTTCCCTCTATTTTCCACTTTAGTTTACTGTATATTTGCATGTCTTGTACAATTAGGGGTATTGCTTCGCACTGCAGAAGGTTATCATTGCATATCAGGGGCCTTGATGCAAGGCTATTTCGAATTTGCTCTTATTGTTAGCTGGCATATGACTCGATACTTTTGGAATTGAGGATTTTGTGGATTTCATCTCATGTTATTGATCCATTTACAATGTCTTCATCATTAGTTGCTCCTCTTTCAATTCACTTGTCAAATTGTCACCCTTGTGCAGTTTTTCAACTTGTAGTCGCAAGTTACACCTTTTCTTTTTGCAGCTGACAAAGGCTTACTTCGCATTCTTGGAGGTTCTATTTGGCAGCCATATTATTTTCATATTGAATCTAGACACAAACACCTTTATGCATATAGTTGGTTCCCTAGAATCAGGTCTTAAGGGTCTGGATACAAGTATCTCATCACAGGTATGCTATAGATGGTCATTATTCTTCTTAACTAGCTACAACTTTCCTTTTCAATTTAGAGATAATTTTAACGTCCTGCTTGAGAATGGTAATTTAACTGGTTGTCTCTGAATGTAAGGGTGTGTTACTGTGTTGTCTTTATTTTTTTCCCCTGATTTTACAAATTGATTCTAAAAAATCTGAATGTGATATCAGTGTGCATCTGCTGTTGACAATTTGGCTGCTTTCTATTTCAACAACATCACAATGGGGGAGGCACCGACTTCAACTGCTGCAATTAATCTTGCTCGACACATTGCTGATTGCCCCACTTTATTTCCTGAAGTAAGCTATGACACTACTTTATTATAAGGATTATTTTTCTTATAGAGTTCGATGAAGAAAATACAAGTTTAATTTGTTCTGGTGCAACAATGCTATTACTTGATAGGAATAAGGTTATTGAATAGTCTGATTGCTTTTGGATAATATATAAACTTTGATTTCTATTTTCCCCCTTTTGGGAGAGAGATAAAATGGGAAATAAGAGAATTTTTTGGTGTTGATATGTGCAGAGATGTAGTTGTGATATTCCTTGCCCTGTTGATAGTATGTTTTTGTTAGTGTACGAAATCATAACCAGTAATAAAGTGATGAGTATTGTTCCAAATGATAATTGTTTACTAACTACCAAAATTATCTTAACTCTCTTATTATTATTCATGTGAATTTGTTGTTTTTATTTTTCCTCATTTGGTTCTATTTGAAAGAATGGGAGCTTTTAGAATATATAGATTCTATGATAAATTTTAATTTTATTAGAAATTAGAAATTATTCTAAATTGATGGCAAATGAATTTTGGCTGAAAATTTATTACTATTTTTGTATGTATATTTGGTCTTTCCCTTAAATTTACAGATACTAAAGACCCTGTTTGAGATTGTTTTATTTGAGGATTGTGGCAACCAGTGGAGTCTCAGTAGACCAATGCTGAGCTTGATTCTTCTTAGCGAGCAGGTACGGTTGAACCTGGAAAATATATCAACACGTGGAATTATATTAAAGGTTTTTTTAAAAGATACAAAAGTTAATGCAGCAGCTTATTATCTCCTCCCACTCTTCAAAATGTATTCTATCTTCTTATTATATAATAGTCTTTCTTTCAAAAGAATAATGTTCAGTTTCTGTGTATTATAAAAGTGATCAGGCCTTTGGTTTAGATAATTAAATATAGATCTTTCTTTGGAAATTTTTGGTCAGTTACAAGGTTTATTTATTTGTTCTTCACTTTTAACTCTCATTTGCTTGCAGATATATTCTGATTTGAAAGCTCAAATTTTAGCTTCACAGGTAAATTTTCTGCCTTCATTTTATTACAAATGTTTTACATATGAACAGGGTTGGCTTTGATGATTAGATGAGCCCGGATTGCCAAAAGCCCATGGTTCTGTATGTGTGTGTACCTGCTTTCCTATTTGTACGATGTTATTCATCTGGTGACACTTCGCCTTGTGTTGCAGCCGGTTGACCAACATCAACGGCTTTCTGTTTGTTTTGACAAACTGATGGCAGATGTTACTCGAAGCTTGGATTCAAAGAACAGGGATAGGTTTACTCAGAATCTGACTGTTTTCAGGCATGAGTTTCGTGTCAAATAGCTACAATCTTGTTGCTTTCTTACTGCTGGTTTTGGGGACAGCATGTCACCTCCTGATGATGTTTGCTTGAAGAATCCCAAAGTACCATATGTTGTTAAACTTGTAAAAATGGACTCTGGTTGTGGAGAGCAAACGTAATTTTTGTTAGGGTTTCTATGTTTTGTTGCCCAAAGAGATAAGAAGCAGATTTCCAGAGAAGATAAAAGGTTTGCAATTGAGATGTAAGAAATCTTTTTGTGGTGTACAGATTTTTTTTCTTTTTTTTTGTTTGTTTTCTGAATTTCCTATTTGAGGGGAAAGTTACTAGGACACTGTTAGATGTTATACCATGGGAAGGCCTGCAGAAACTATTGGTGGGTGTGATAGTTCGTGTTTAGAGTATCAATTCTTTTTAGAACAAAGATGTAAATCATTCATGAGGTTTGTGGTGTAGAGGTGGGTCAGGAGAAAATTTTTTGTACATTAACGTCAACATATTCTTTGTATTTGTTGATAATAGAAAGAAATGGAATGAAAATTTTAGTGTCAGTCTTGTTTTCTTTCCAATTGCTTGCGGATTCTTGTTAGCCTGTTATCACAAAACTTTGGAGGCAGCTAGCCAAAAAATGTTTTATTTTCTATTAGTTTTTATATGTTATCTATTTCTCGTCCATACTATCTCCTTTATTTGCCTGTATGGCACAGCCTGGTCATATCGGTCGTTTGTATTGTATTTCTGTGTAGTATGTTATCATTCATGTCTATAACTGGCGATATGGTAAATTTAGCTTTGTTGATGGCTGCAATTACTGTAAGATATTTGCTCTTTTGCCTTTCTTGTGCTGTCCATTGGGCAACCATATTGAATGAAACAGTCTTATATTTTGTTTCTTCCCGAAAATTTATAGCATTTATTATTCACTTTTTGTGCGATAGCGGAACCTGTTGTCATAATGTTGTAATTCAGATGACTGGATGGTATGAGGTAGATTTGATTCATCATTTTGACTCAGAAATTGATTTTCATGTAAAGTAAACTATTTTAATTAAAATAGTTAAGATAATCATAAAATAAGACTATATAAGTTAAGATAATCATTAAAATAAAAAATTTAATTTAATTTATGGCTTGAATTATTTGTATTTTAATTAAAATTTAATTTAATTTAATAAATTTATCTTCTTACTTATTACACCTTACTAAATAATTATTATTGGCTTTTTTATAATAGGATCGTTTCTATTTTGAAATATATATAGATTTCGAAAAAATTAATTATAATATTGTAAAGACAACGGTAAGTGTCGTATATTTTGGGAAAAACCAATGTGGAAAGATGGAGCCGGCAGTTGGAATTTGTTAAAAAAGGAATATATTACAAGCTGGTTTTTGAAAAAAATAAATAATTTCTGTTAAATCCTTCTTCTTCGTCTATAAATTATTGTTTTCAGAACCCTATCTAATTCACTGTTCACTGCTCAGTGCTCACGGTCTTTATCTTTTTCCATTTGGAAATGCTAAACCGTGAGTTTAAGTTCCATGCTTATTTTGCGAGCCAAAAAAAGGAGAGGCAAATAATGGTGGCAGTCTCGTCTCCTACCCCTTGAAGCTCTGTCCCTAATTCTGTATTTGTGATTGAGAAAGCAACAACGGATTCAAAGAACGGAAAAGAAATGATGTCCAAAATTGATAAGAGTGGCAGGTTTTGCAGCCTAGCTGTGCCTATGTTTCCTTATGAGAACGAAAGTTTCGTTTTGAATCGAACTGCAGCAAACTGGGGTGCCGTTGAAACTTGGAGAACACCAGCGGGTCTTCTGTAACCGGACCTTAAAACCTACTTTAACACATGCTACATACTATTCAAGCTTTCTCTGTCGAGAAGCCACTCTATGCTCTATTCTTTTTTCTGTTTCCATAATTACTCACCATCTCTCCACCAGAATTCTTCTGTTTATTTTCTCCGGTTGCGTTTCTCTCTGTCTTTCTGTGCTTTTGAGATTATCTCCTTTTTAATTTCAGCTGTTGATGTGGTATTGAATTACAAGGTAAGATATACTCTATTATGAACCTTTTCTTTTCCCCATATCTATAAGCTTGTACTAACTTTTGGTTTGTTAGTTCCTTTTCTCTTATTTTTCCTCTTCTGTTTGTTTGTTTGGCTAGTTTCTAGTTCCTGTTGATGAGGGGATCAATTTCAATAAGAAATGTAGCATTAAAGCTGATGCATGCAAGAAAGGGCAATGCTAGATTTTTCTCATCATTTACTTTATCTCCTTGTGAAGAAGAGGATGGAACTCCCCCTTCTGCAGGTTTTTCTCTTTTGCAGAAATTCAACTCGAATATTCTTGATCATCACAATCCAGAGGTGAATGATGGTTGGAATCTGGGTTCTAGAACTGAATCTAGTAATACTGTGAATCAGTTTAGTGTCCTTAGCATTCTTAATGCTATGTTAGAGGAGAATTTCAAGGCTGCTTTTGCACTTTACTTCTTTAGGTTGTCAGAGTGTTGCTCTGGATTTGAGTGTACCATTAGATCAGCATGTAGACTAATATTTACTTTGGTTTCTGGGAATATGAATTATAGAGCAGTAGATTTAATTCAATTTTTTGCACGAAATAAAGGTGGAGAAGTCAGTGAGGAGGAATTTTGTGATTTATTATTCACACTCTTGTATGAAACCAGTTTTGACACTAAGGCTTTGCAAACTGTATATAGCATGCTCGTTGGCTGTTATGTTAATGAGAAAAAAGTGAATTTGGCTTTGCAATTAATAAATAAAATGAAGCTTTTTTACATTTTTCCTTCAATGGGTGTCTGTAATTCGCTACTCGAGGCATTATTAGGATTACAGGAATTGGACCTAGCATGGGACTTTTTGGAAGAAATGCAAAGTCAAGGGATGGTTTTGAATGCATCTATTTTTAGCTTATTTATTAGGAGTTATTGTGCTGAAGGTAAGGTACAAATTGGTTGGAATTTGCTCACTTTAATGAAACATTATGGGATTCGACCTGATATCGTTGCGTATACAATTGTGATAGACGCGTTGTGTAAAATGACTTGCTTGAAAGAGGCCACTTCTCTGTTGTTCAAAATGTTTCACTGGGGAATTTCTGTGGATTCAGTTTTAGTTTCTTCAGTTATTGATGGGTATTGTAAAATGGGGAGGTTAGAGGAAGCAGTATATTTATTAAAATACTTCAACTTTAGACCTAATATTTTTGTGTACAACAGCTTCTTATCGAAGCTATGTACAGATGGTAACATGATTCAAGCTTCTAAGATTTTTCTTGAAATGTCTGAGTTGGGTTTGCACCCAGATTGTTTTTGCTATACTACAATAATTGGAGGATATTGTAAAGTAAAAGACATAAATAAAGCTTTTCATTATTTGGGGAAAATGCTGAAGTGTGCAATCAAGCCATCTGTTACTACAATAACATTGCTTATTGATGCGTGTTGCACATCTGGAGATATAGAAATGGCAGAATATTTGTTTCAGAGGATGATGCTTGAGGATTTGGTACCTGATATTGTTACATACAATTGTCTAATTGATGGCTATGGAAAGAAGGGTTACTTGCAAAAGGCTTTTGAAGTTTTGGATATCATGAGATCTGCTGGCATATGTCCTGATGCTGTGTCTTATAATGCCCTTGTTCACAGTCTTATTGCAAGAGGATTCGTGAATGAAGCAAAAGATATTTTAGAAGAACTTATTAGGAGGGGTTTCTCTCCTGACGTGGTAACTTTCACTAATGTTATAGACGGATATTCCAAGAAGGGCGACTTTGAGGAAGCATTTTTTGTATGGTCGTATATGAGTGAGCACCAGGTGAAACCTGATGTTGTCACATGCAGTGCATTACTTAATGGTTATTGCAGGGTACGTCGCATTGATGAAGCTAATGCTCTGTTTCATAAGATGCTTGATATTGGGCTTAAGCCAGATCTCATATTGTATAACACTCTCATACGTGGATTTTGTGTTGTCGGAAACATGGATGCTGCATGCAACTTGGTGTCTATGATGATTAATGATGGTATTTTTCCAAATAATATTACCCATCGGGCACTTGTTCTCGGATTTGAGAAGAAGTGGGCTAAGAATCCCGAACTAAGTGCAGCTCTTAAAATGCGGCAAATTCTATTGAGACATGGTATTTGTGTTGATGCTAATGATTATTTAGCAATGGTAAATCAACCCACCAGCTAAACTGTTGAGAGTTTTGTATAGCCATCAAGTTTTTCA
This sequence comes from Jatropha podagrica, assembly GCA_947857235.1. Classification (NCBI taxonomy): domain Eukaryota; kingdom Viridiplantae; phylum Streptophyta; class Magnoliopsida; order Malpighiales; family Euphorbiaceae; genus Jatropha; species Jatropha podagrica. The sequence goes on from CANUEP010219918.1 coordinate 79,885, forward strand.
AAGACATGTTATGAAGGGTAATGCTTTGTGCTTATAGCATAAGCTATCCTACAAGACCACAACCACCTTTCAGCCGAGCTGCTTGGGAGTCCTGGGGTGAATCTGATGCGAGAGATGAGCTATTGCATGCCGTTTATTTTCTTTTTATGTTATGATAATTGTGAAGTAAAGCAGTGCTATCGTTCTATGGAATGTTTTATGGACTGCTTTCTATGGAAATTTTATCATCCTGCAGAGAAGCTCCCGTTCCTAAACCATTTATAAAAATCGGAGTTTTATCATGAGATTTATGTATCTCATATTGGTCCCCTTCTAACCCATTAGTTGGTCACTACAAGCAATACTTATTGGAGGTAAAACTGTTTGTCTTATATGATATAATATCTTTTTCAACGTTGATTTCTGCAACGTTTTCTATTATGTGATCTGATTTCTGTTTATTTTTGTGTATATATGTATAGTTGGAGAAATCTGAAGCAGAGATCACCCTAGCGTTGTTAGTCACAGTAATGCCTAAAAGCTACTCATGCCTGATGGGATGACACAAAATCCCCCATTCCAACGGCCAAGAACTCCATCCTTTTTTTTTTTTTTATTGATTGCCAGTTTCTACATCATTACAATTTCCACCATCTACGGCAAGAATCTGGTGGTGAATGCCGGCTGAAACCATGCTCTATGACCTACAAAACCAGTATCAAGTCCCTTGAAGATCTTGTGTTGTTTTAATATTGTCTTTGCTGAGAGTAGAATGGCACGTATTGTGGTGGAGGCAAAGATTCTGGGCATATTGTCTTGTTGAGCTTATTTCTCGCAACTTGCTGAACTTCAATTGTTTTACATTTCATATCATCGATCGTCATGACCAGCATAGCCAAAGATAGAAGTTGAATCAAGTTAGGCATGATGATTTACATAGTTCAGCTAATAACTCCAATAGGTATTTCTACTGAGTTGTTGAGGACTGGAATTGGATCATTCTAACTCATCATTTTCAGATTCTCGCACATAGTTGCTGTTTTGCAATGAAACTTTTGTCTAAAAAGCGATATACAATTTGTATTTGCGAGTTATTTTCAAATTGCTTGTCACATTTCCATAATTTATATAAGTTATAACAAGATGGCGAAAGTAAAGCAATAGTGTCTTGGAAACAAATTCTCTGACGTCAAAATTCAAGAACTTTAAGATGTTCAGATGGTTAAGCTGCCGATCAATGCAAGTTCAAATACTCAGAAAATGACAGAAGGAAAGTATCATGGTTCCCATAGAAAAAAGAAGACAATTATTCACGTATTTTGCATTGCAGATGCAAACTTTGTTTTTTGTTATCTAACTTTTTGGTGTTGCGGGTACCAAGATATATCTCCAATAAACCTGGAACTTTTGTTTGCATACTTACTGACAAAATTCTCCTGGAACTGCTTCTCAGGTGTAGCTAGCAGCCACAAAATCTTCTTTCGTCTTTTAACTAGTTTCTTTGATTCCAAAGCCTTAAAAACATAATACCTTGGGCGAATCCTTTTATCAATTGCATACATAAGAAGCCTGGGATATGAAATTAAAGTCTGTGGATCCAACTTTATAGTATTCAAGTAAAAATCCGTAACATTCCTGAATTTCTCCTCTGAACAAGCCATACAAAATGGTTCTTTGCTAAATGCAGACAAAATCTCTTCTTCACTCCAACCCACACTCTTCCACAGCTCAATTTTCTTCTTCCAAGTGAAGTTGCTCATTGATAATTTCATTGCAACAGCATGTACAAACCCAGTAGCAGCAGGTTGAAAGCCCAGGCTTTTAACAGCATTCACAGTATCAACCATCCTATCATACCCATGGACTATAACACTAGGCTGCAGAGTAACAATTTTTTCAATTCTATGAGCCGGCACTCCCTCTTTAACTAACAAATCAATGTTTGGTTGCATTCTAACCTTCAATGCAGAAGTCACCAGCAATGGATAACGCCATATAGTTGCTAACATTTTCTCTTTAGTGTTCAGTATAGACATCAAGATATCAAAAGCTGGTTTGATATGAGCATTTCAAGCTCGTCATAAAATTGTTGGATTTGACACGATAAGCTCAGGTAGAAGATCGCCCACAAAACCTTGTTCTTTAAGATAATTAAATTTGGGCAAAAGGTTATGTTCTACTCTGCTTTGGAAGATTGCAGGTTTCTTTGCGATCAATTTGGCCATCTGGGTACCGCTGAATTTGTGAGATTTCAAGAATTTTATTACAGATTTATACCTCTGTAGGTTCTTTCCATCGAGCTGTAAGGTTTGTGAGACTGAAAGAGCTGATTCTAAGGGAATTTCACATGATTTCACGAGGAATTGAACGGTAAATGATGATGAGTACGTGCTTGTGGCAGTGGGTAATCGAGCTCTTTTTGCAGATGCAGATGCACATAGAAAACGGTTTTGCATATGAGAAAATAAGCTTCTCACCAATTTATTGGCCATTTTGCAAGGAAAGTTGCTTTAGAATTTGGAAGCACGGAGAGAGAAGAGGAGAGAGTTGTTGTCAGAGAAGGTTTTGTTAGGGTTCCTGGATAAACAGAAAAAAGGCAGGTGAGCCCAAAACGACCGGGCTCACAAGCGCCCAAAACAGGTTTTGTTAGAGTTAAAAGCGAGCAAATTATGAAATTATGCATGGTTGGGCGTTATGTCTCGTTCATATGGTTTGACAAATTTCAGTGGGAAAAACGCTCGAACGACCAACTGTTATCATGTCGTTTGGGTCTGATCCTCTAGCCCCTCTTCTCATTTTTGCTTCTATTGACGAATTAATACACTCGACCTCATTTATGCCAAAAGCACCGAACTTTCATGCTATGAACCCAGCAGTAGAAGCAATAACGTGCCGAACGAAGAGCTCAGGCCAAGTCCCTGAACCCAGAAGACGATCGAGTAGAAGTAGCACAACCCTCTTTGAAGAAGTCAAATCAGAAGAACAAGTTGTAGTTAAAGATGAATTTTCATTTATATGGTGACTTTCGTTAATGTTATAGATGGGTTTTCCAACCTTAAGGGGTGACACAAAATCCCCTATTACAACGGCCAAGAACTCCAACCTGGATTGTTTTCTATTGATTGCCATTATTAGGATTTCTACCATCCAGGCCAAAAATATGGCGGTGAATGTGTGTAGGAAGACAAAACTCATATCGAGTCCCTTAAAGATCCTGTATCACTTTATTTCTGTCTTTGCTGAGAGTAGAATGGTGCCTATAGAGGTGGAGACGACGATTCTAGGCATGTTTGTCTTGTTGCACAATTTCTTGGAAATTGCTTATTTCAATTTTTACATTTCGTATCATCAACTGTAAGGACCAGCACAGCAAATATAAATCAAGCTACGCATGATGATTTATACAGTCCTCGACTCTGTTATTCAAATGATAAATTTGAAATAGTCATTCAATTTCTATTCTAACTGGAACTCAATGTTTCTAAGATACAAACTTACTTCTCTGCTATCGAGTATCTATTTTTTTTGTGTTGCGGGTACCAAGATACATCTCCAATAAACCTAGGATTTGATCTGCATACTTACTGATAAAATTTTCCCGGATTTTCTTCTCAGTTATCGTGAGCGACCATCGAATCTTCTTGTGTCCTTCAATCAGGTTATTTGATTCCAAAGCCTTCAAAACATTATACCTCGGGCGAATCGTTTTATCAACTGCATACATAAGAAGCTTGGGATGTGCAATTAAAGTCTGTGGTTCCAACTTCATAGTATTCAAATAAAAATCCATAACATTCTTGAATTTCTCCACTGAACAAGTCATACATAACGGTTCTTTCCTAAATGCAGACAAAATCTCTTCCTCACTCCACCCCACACTCTTCCACAGCTCAATTTTCTTCTTCCAAGTAAAGTCACTCGTTAACAACTTCACTGCAACAGAATGTACAAAAACACAAGCGGTTGGTTGAAAGCCCAGACTTTTAACAGCATTGCACAAACCATCCTCTCATTTCTTTGTATTACAACTCTAGGCTTCAAAGTTACAATCTTTTCTATGCTATAAGCAGATACTCCCTCTTTTACTAAGAGATCAATATTTGGTTGCATTCTACCCTTCAATTCAGAAGTCACCAGCTATGGACAACGCCTAATAGTTGCTAGAATTTTCTAATCAGTGTTCAGTATAGACCTCAAGAAATCAAAAGATGGTTTGATATGAGAATTTAGAGCTCGTTCTGCAATTACCGGATTTGACACGAAAAGCTCAGGGAGACGCTCGCCCACGAAGCCATTTTCTTTGAGATAACTAAATTTGGGCAAAAGGTTGTCCTCTACTCTGCATTGAAGGATGGTAGGTCTCTTTACGATCAATTTGGCCACCTGGGTACTGCTGAAATTTTGAGATTTCAAGAGTTCCAATACAGATTGATACCGCTGTTGGTTCTTTTAGTCAGACTGAAAGTGCTCATTCTAAGGGAAGCCCGCATGATTTCACTAGGAATTGAACGGTAAATGATGATGATGACGAATTTGTCAGAGTGGGTAACGGAGAAGTAGGAGAGAGTTTAGCAGCTGCATATGCATTTAGACAACGCTTCTGCATGTGGGAAAATAGGTTTCCGACCAATTTATTGGCCATTTGGAAACAGAGAGAGAGAGAGAGAGAGAGAGAGAGAGGACGGTGCTGTTGACAGAGAAGGGCTTTGTCAGGGTTCATGGATAAACCCAAAAACGGGTGAGCTCAAACGATGTCGTTCGTATCGTTCGCAAATTTAAGTTGGAAAAACGCTTGAACGACCAACTTTTATACAACATGTCGTTGGCTCCGATTCACTAACGCTCGGATTCCCATTGGTCAAAAAGAAATCTTTTGATTTGAAGATTGGCCCTTATTGTTTCTAATAATTTCTGATAAAATAATTATTTAGAAATAAGAATGAAGCACAAGGGTAAATTTTGTGGAAAAACCATACAAAGTTGGGCAATTTGAAATAGAGAAAATAGTTGGGGGGCTTGAAAAGAAATTTAGAAGAGGATAAACATAAACCGGAGATGTCAGACACCGCCCTTTCTAATCTTCCTATTCCCGATATGATCGGGCTCCCATTTTCCTGAATTCGCATGGAGAGCCATAACCAGAACCAGAAGAAACACTAACCACAAAAACAGAAAAAGGAAGGAAAATAAAACAACCGGAAAAGTTAAGCTTCAATTCACAGCTTGGGCATTCTCCACTAATACTTTCGACTCAGGTACTTCTCTTTCCTTTGCATTTTTCGTTTCTCGTTGTAATCCAAATACTCAAGTTTGAAGTGATTCAATCGGCTTCGCCAGTCCTTCTTTTTTACTTAACTTTTCACTCTCTGAAAGTTTGATAGTTCTTGCGAAATTCGAGTTGGATCTGTTGGTATCACTCTTGAAATTTTATTTTTGCTTGTTTAGCGCAGATTTTGTTCGTTTGTTTATCGAGATGACACCGGTTTGTCCATTTGTGAAAGCTGCGCGTCCCGATGATTCGTCATTGAAAAAACCTGGGGAAAATCCGAGCAAACATGGTGCAGAGCATGATGGGAAGGGGAAGAAAGACTCTGGTGATTCTGCTACTGCGTCTCCTGCCAAGTGCCCCTTCGGATATGACTCTGCCAATGCTTCTCCTGAGTGTCCTGTTGGATATGATTCTGCTTCAATTTCTCCTAAGTCGGGTGGCATTTCTCCAAAGTGTCCTCTTGGATATGATTCTCAATCGTTTAAAATCGGCCCTCTCAGTTGTATTTTGTGCCAAGCACTTCTCTTTGAGTGTAGCAAATGCGTGCCTTGTTCTCATGTCTTTTGCAAGTAAGATGGGGATATTCAATTTTATTTATGTGAAAGTGAAAGTTTACTTATTCTTGCTTTTTGTTTGTAAGTTAACTTGTTTTATTTTAATTGACGCAGAGCATGTATCTCCCGCTTTAGAGATTGTCCATTATGTGGAGCTGATATTGAGAAGATTGAAGCTGATACAAATCTTCAGGCTGTTGTTGATCGGTTCATTGAGGGTCATGCTAGAATTAAGAGGTCTCATATTGACACGGACAAAGAGGAGCAAGTCGGTGATAATAAAAAAGTGATATATGAGGATGTGTCTTTGGAGAGAGGTGCTTTTTTGGTGCAACAAGCCATGAGGGTAAGTAAATGATCACTCCATTTAGGAGTGCTTCTCTTAAGTAAATTTCCCTTTGGCAAATGCCATTGCTAAGTTTCTCTACTTATCCGATGGAGTGAAAAGCTAAAACAAGCTCTATTATATTAATATCATCTCCTGGTGTATAATTGGGAATTTTTCTCTAACCTCTTTGTTCATTTTCTTTCTTTCTTGGCTTTCCACTTGGCTGTTCTAGTTATTTATTACATTTCCTTGTTAACTCATGTTTGATGGCCTTCCATGTGTAGGCTTTTCGTGCCCAGAATGTGGAAAGTGCCAAATCAAGACTGAGTCTCTGTGCGGAAGACATCCGGGGTCAGATAGAAACCACAGGCAACACTTCAGAGTTGTGTTCACAGCTTGGAGCTGTCCTGGGTATGCTTGGTGACTGCTGGTATGTCCTGTGTCTTTACCTTTATCATATTAGCTGCAATGTGTTCCCCACTTGCTATAGATTTATGTTGTTAGTTTTTGTTCTTTGTTGGGTTTCAGCTTAAATTTAAACCCAACCTTGTGAAGTGAGCATTGGGGAATTAGGATATGTTAATGACAACAATAAAATGGTGTTAAAGAATTGGTCTAGTAATATAGGTTCATATCTCAACAAATTACCAAAACTTTAGTAAGATGGTTGAGATTTAATATAGGTTCATATCTCAGCAAATTACCAAAACTTTTGTAAGATGGTTGAGATTTCTCTTCTCAAGCTCCTACTTAGAACGGTAACAGGGGAATTGACCTAAAGAAAGAAGGAAACCATAGGGTTGGTATAGGATAACGTATAAGTTGGCCAGGAAAGATGTCAGTAATGACTGGTTTTCCAGGGCAACTTTTTATGGAATCTAACATGAGGTAGTGAGCCATTCTTTATTGGGAAATTTAGCACTGCATATATTGTATTCTGGCTTGAAATACCACCAGTGCTTCTTTGGGATATGATCAATAACCATTTATGAGCAAGGGAGGGATTTAAAGGGGAAAAAAAAGAAAGAAAAGGAAAGGCACGTGGTATCAGAGGGTTTTAATTCAAAGTGTTTACATATGAGTAAAATTATGACTTCACATTTTTGTTGCAGTCGAGCAATGGGAGATGCTAGTTCGGCAGTTGCTTATTTTGAAGAGAGTGTAGAATTCCTCTCAAAATTACCTACAGATGATCAGGAGGTTACTACATCATAACCGTACTACATGCAATTCAATTTGTGATTTTATGTGTCAAGCTAATTAATGTTGTAACCTTCCTTTACAGATCACACATACTCTTTCTGTTTCTCTTAATAAAATTGGAGACCTTAAATATTACGATGGAGATTTGGAAGCTGCTAGATCTTACTATTCTCGTTCCCTCAATGTGCGCCGTGATGCCATCAAACAGCATACTGATGTTTCATCTCAGGTATACAAACTTTTTCCCTCCCTTTTCCCTTTTTTTGGGGAAGAGGTGTGTAGATAGTCATTGGAGGGTTGCGGATTTTGTGTCAATTGTCGTTTGTCATTATCACTATCTGGGTCTTGTGACTCTAAATGTGCCTTTAGTAACTCTACAGATTTTGAACAGGCCCTATGCCTTTGAGACCGTGTAACTTGAGAGTAACAACAGGGTTGCCATGTCACCGTGCATAATTTCAACATGACAGTATTTGTAAAAGATTCTTACTAGTTATGTTGGATTTATTATTATCAGCACTGTTTCATCACTGGTATTATTGCTGTTGCTGCTGCTATTTTTTCTGTTTGTCAATGATTTCTAAAATCCTCGCAATAATTTTCAATTTCTTCTCGCTTATTACTTCAGAAGAAAATGATATATTGGTCTTTTGGGGTGGTTACCAATTTCCTGTTTCTAATTCTTACTGTCTTAAAAGATTTACTTATATTTCAATACTGATGCTCATCTATCACCATCTGTAATCCCTCATGACTGACCAAAGAAGAGACATTTTACCTTTTATCTGATGGCTGAGATCCTTTGGAATTTTTAATAAATCTGTTCAAGCACCTCTAGAAATGATCAAAACAACCTTTATATCATTTGAATTTAACAATACAGTATCCAGTTAGAACCTATTTTCTTTCTTTGGTAGTCTGCAGTATCGGATGCTCCTGTTTCTCACCGTCTTAACACTAAACCTAACTGCAACCTGAATGTTGTTCTCTCAAGAATGGCCTTTTTCCCACAAGTTTCTCCTTTCCATTTTCTCGTTTCCTAAACTTTCTATATCTCATCCTTGAATCCCAATTTCTTAACATCCAAAATAGAAGGAAAATGTCTGTATCTTGTTTTGTGTTATGAGAGACATTTGAGGATATCGTGATACATTTGAGGATGGTGGAGGAAGAAAATAGTCAAGTGATGATGCGCAATAATTCTTGGGTGATTCGCTTGCCTTTGATGGGAAATATGAAAAGAGGAAAGGCATTATCTGTAAAACAAAATCTAGGAGTGGCGATATTGTTTATGTGCATGGGATTGATTGAAATTTGTTAAGAAAACCAAGCTCTATTTTTCTCACAGCTGATGTGCATTTCAAGTGTTTCTCCATTTCTCATTGCAGACTATTCTCCTCCTTTATTAGAAGTTATTCCACATTTGATCATTAATGCAGTTGCAAAAGTTCCACATTTTCTGACTTCCTCCAAATTTGATTGCAGACCCTAGATGTGGCTGTATCCCTAGCGAAAGTTGCTGATGCTGATAGGAGTCTTGGTAAGGAGGATGCAGCACTCGATGGATTTCAGGAAGCCATAAAATTATTGGAATCTTTGTCATTGAAACCTGAAGAAGCTGCTCTCGAGAAGCGGGTAACCTTTGCTTGAAGTTTTGTAACCGTTTGGATCCTAATAGTAACATAAGATTGTAATTTTATGTTTCATTTCCACTTGCAGCGCCTTTCAGTGCTGGAATTTCTTAATAGTCAACTTGCAGAGAAGAAAATCTGATTAAGCTCCCTGAAGCCAGGTCACCTCAGCAGAGAACCAAAAATCAAGCCACACAAAATGGCTCTTTTTCTGTATATATGCAAACACAACTCTATATCAAATAATATCCATTATAATCACGATAGTTCCCTGAAGATCGATCAAAAGCTTTTGGAGAATGTTTCAGGGAGTCCCACGGCAAAAGTAGGGCACCACTCTTCTCATGTATCCTTTTATAATATGCCTACGTCTGATTTAGCTAGTTAAGTAGCGGCTGTATGAGACTTCATTGCGCCGTTGTCTAGTGTAAGTTGCTTGAGCACTTGAGTTACTATGTTATACGGCCATCGCCTCTTAAGTTCAACTATTGTTCTTCTAGTGGTTTTCGTTCCTTTTTCAAATTCACCTCCTGTGAATAAGAATTGGGGCATGTTCTTAAAAGATTAGCCCTATAAATTTCTGCAAGGCATGCTATCTTATTAGGAACTAAAAAATATTATGCGAGCGTCTCTGAACTCGAAGATGTGCTTAGTCACATGTTGGGAAAAATGCTATATGTTGTCACAAACGTTAAAACATAAATAAATGATAATTGATATCAGTACAGCTTTCTGTCTTTCATTTATTAATTTTTCATTTGAGTTGTACTTTTCACTTGCATTGTTCTGTCTCTCCTAAGTCGAATCCCTTCCATGCATTGTGCTTTTTCGTTTTCATTTCTTGGCTTTTGTCGGGATTCAGATGCATAATCTTGTGTTTGTACCATTAGATTGAATTTTTCTAGTAACTTGTATCTTTGTTGTTGGCCGAAAAAGAAGTTGAAGTTGCTGCCATTTTCCATGCTAATTGGAATAAGGTCAGTGTTAAAAGTCATGGCTGAAGCTACCTGCAGGTTCTACAAGGAACCATAGAAGAATATCTGGAAAAGCTGGGGTTTCATATAGTTGGAAGGTTTTGTTTTTATTTATATTATTAGCCATACCAAACAATCCATATGAAAAACAAGAGGAAACTAATTTTATATGACATATGAATTAAAAGCTAAATAGTAAAAGGGGAAAAAAAATCGTGAAGAGGAAGAAAATAAGGGCAAAGAAAGGGAGAATAAAGGAAATAAAGAATAAAAATTTGCACATTGAGTTTATTCCTCATCTTTGCCTAAAGACAAATGGTTACTTGCAGTTTAAGTATTTGTGATTCGCTTTTCTCTTCATGCTCAATACTCTTTAAGTATATGGATAAGAGTTGCTTATACACTGTGTATATATAGAGTTGCTTTATATTTTTCTCACCTCCTTAATTTGTTAAAAGAAGTGAGAGTGTTGGGTAAGACACTATTTTTCTTTTACTTAATGGGGTTCCTAATAATTCTCCAAAGTTATTAGGTTTGATTGCTCCCTTTTGCAATAACAATTTCAAATCTTAATTTCTAAGCTATGTTTTCCAATTAATAGTTTTAGTTTTAGTTTTAGTTTTAAATTCACCCACAAAATCAATTAGTTTTAGTTCATTAATAATAAAATCCAAATTGTGGGAATGTTAATTAATATTAATTATCCCTTAATCAATCTAAAATCAATGCAAGTCAAATGCTGATTTAAAGAATATAACTTTACAAACTTTATTCAAATCAAATACAAGCATCATAAATTTTGGTACCAATTATCATATGGTTAATATAACATTATGATGTGTATTGTGAATCTAATTTCTTTGCCGATTGATTAGCTGTTTTACCTGTTTAGACATCTATGTTCTTAATGTTGTTCCTCCAGGTTCACAGGATTAGTTACTCCATGATATTTTGTGAAGTAACCTATTTCAAGAGATTCACCCTCTCCCTCTTGTAAAAAAGGATTATAATAATACCCATCAGTAAAACTGTCTATTTCAATTAAATCCATAGAAAAACCAGAAAATAAAGAAGAATCAAAGCTTCTTTTACTTATAGCAAGTAGCTACAGCAATACAAGTTTCCTCTAGTGAAAAAGCTCTCACCCTCTCTCTCATTTTAGCCTACAAATAATGGTTGGTTGCATTACCCACCCTTTCCATTCTCCTCCTCCTCCCCCTTTCTTCTCATCCATTTCTCTTCTCAGAACCTTATCACCTTATCTTTCATGGCCTCTCCTCTTCTGCAACTTCTCTTTTTCCTCTCTTTAGCTTCATCATCAAATCAAATTCCACAGGTAATTACTTATAAAAATTCTCCATATGGCTTTCAGGATCATCACAGTATTAATTACGAATATTACTATTCATTTTGAAGATTGACCTATACCCATTAAAGAAAAGATGGAGTTAACCATATCTCTATATGAAAATTTTTTTATTTTTTCTTTTCTTTTTTGAGTTTATTATCCAATTTTTGGCAGAAATATGTTGTTTACATGGGAAGTTCAATATCAAATGGAAATGAAGGTGATGCAAAATTTGCAGAGTCAGCTCATTTGCAGTTATTGACTTCCATTATACGAAGGTTAAAGGATCATAACATTATCTTTATAATTATATTCTTGGATTTGGGAACTTATAATTTTGATGTATATATTATATTTTGGCAGTCAGGAGAGTGAGAGAATATCTGTAATCCATCATTACAATCATGCTTTCAATGGGTTCTCTGCCATGCTTACAGAAAGTGAAGCTTCTGAACTGTCCGGTAATTCTTTCTTCCTCTTTTGTTTTCTGTCTTTTACTTCAGTATATTCTTCTCTGCTTCAATGATGAGAAAGAAGGAAAATGACACCTTTAGACTTTTGGAATACAGTGTCAAGGAAAATAAAAGATTAAAAACTAATAAATCCGTAATTTTATATATTTTCTTTCTGATTTTTGTCAAAGCAAATTGTGAAATTTGAAGTTTTGATTATTTTGGTTTAATCATTAAACATCATTATTATTGTATGTATAAATATACACAAAAGAAGGAAGAATAATATTGTATTAAAGAGCTTGATTGGTTCTTCCATAGTCATTTGTCACTTTGTGCAAAGGTCAATCAACAGGTCATGTTGTATATAATCTTGAGCAGACATGAGTATTAAACACACCAAGAACATGCATGTTGGATTTAACACCTTTCATTGCAGACTGGGCTTGATTGATGATGCTTGCTGGCTTTAACTTAAAAAATAAAATAAAAAAGCCCCCCACAGTTTCATTGAAAAAGACAGCTCAGATCACAAAAAAAACAAAATGCAAGGTCTCAAATTCAAGTTCGACCAGTGGATTTCCAATCTGGAGCGGTTGAAAACGCGAAAAATAATCTCTTTTCAAATATTTGTTTTTATTTTTAAATTGCTAAATTGTTGCAGAAAATGAGGAAGTGATATCAGTATTTAAGGATCCAACTCTTAAACTCCATACAACACGTTCTTGGGATTTCTTGGAGGCAAAATCAGGCATGCAAATCAGCCATCAGTATCCCCATTTATCAAGTGATGTAATTATTGGGGTGATAGACACAGGTAATTATTATTATTATTATTATTCCCTTCTATCTATAATTAAATTTTAACAAGAAAAAAGAAATGATAAAAATTATTTTTCTCCAAGCAAAGGAAGAAGAGGTAAGAGTTGTTTGCATTGTATTGAGTTTTGTCGAGATAGAAAAGAGTTGGTAGGAGGTTTAGAAGGGTCCTACTCCTTCACTATTAAAATAGACCCAACAGCAGCTACTAATTTGTTAATCAGAAGGCCACGAGGCAACAAAAACAGCCACATGAAACTGTAGGCCATCTGTCCAAAATCCATGTGCATTAGCCCTTTCTATCATTTTCATATTCCAACATTTGGGGCTGTACGACATTGATAAAAAATTTTCAAATTCAGGATACTCACTTCCTACTGTTGTTATAAAATTTTATTTTATTTAATTATGTTATATGTCACAATTCACGCCACACTTACAAAATATTATTAGAATAAGTTCATTGCTCTTTTTTTTTTTTTTTTTTTTTTTTTTTTGGGTTTTAGGGATATGGCCTGAGTCTCCAAGTTTCAATGACAAGGGAATTGGAGAAATACCTTCAAGATGGAAAGGAATTTGTATGGAAGGACATGATTTCAAGAAATCTAATTGTAATAGGTAATTACTAATTATGAGTTTTCTTTTCTTTCTTTTTTTTCCTGTTTCAATAATCAGAATAAGTTGTATCTATATAAATATGTGTTTGACCTAGTCAATTGAGTAATATAATTAAAAAAAATTTCAAATATATTATTTAATTATTTTGTAGGAAACTTATAGGAGCAAGATACTATGACACATTTCACAGGACATACAAGAATAATAAGACCCATGTACACAAACCAAGTGGGTCGCCAAGGGACTATATTGGTCATGGCACCCACACCACATCTATAGCAGGTGGTTCAGAAGTTGCTAATGTTAGTTACTATGGCCTAGCCACAGGGACGGCCAGGGGTGGCTCTCCTTCAACTAGGTTAGCCATCTACAAAGCCTGCACTTTAGATGGTTGCTCTGGCTCCATCATCTTGAAAGCAATGGAGGATGCAATTAAAGATGGAGTTGATATCATTTCAATTTCTATTGGGATGAGCTCAATTTTTCAATCTGATTATGTTAATGACCCTATTGCAGTTGGTGCATTTCATGCACAACAAATGGGTGTTATGGTAATTTGCTCTGGTGGAAATGATGGACCTGACCCTTCTACTATTGTTAACTCAGCTCCTTGGATTTTTACTGTTGCTGCTTCTACTATTGATAGAGATTTTCAATCTACTGTTCTTCTTGGAAATGGAAAGACTTTTCAAGTAAGATATTCTTTTGTTTTTTTGTTTTTTTTGTTTTTTTTTTTTTTTGTGAACTTTAAGTTTGTTTTTGACACATTTCATAATAAAAGTTCCATATAATTCTTATTTGTTACAGGGATCTGCCATTAATTTCTCAAATCTCACTCGCTCAAGGACTTATCCTCTTGTATTTGGAGAGGAAGCTGCTGCTAAGTTTACACCTGTATCAGAAGCAAGGTAATTTGCCTTTCCTTGTTTCACCATTTATGCATGAACAAAAAATTTATAACTTTTTGCCTCGACCTTCTTTAGTAAGAGCTTTTTATCCAAAATGCAGGAATTGTGATCCAGGATCATTAGATAGAGAGAAAGTTGCTGGCAAGATTCTGGTTTGCACAGACAGTGAATTTAGTGTTCCAAGACAAATCAAGAAACTAGTTGTAGAAGATGCTGGAGCCAAAGGGATGATATTGATCCATGAAGATGAGAAAGGCGTGCCCTTTGATTCTGGTGTTTTTCCATTTTCGGAACTTAGCAGTTTTGCAGCCTCTCAGCTTCTCAAATACATCAATTCCTCCAAGTAAGTATTACTATTAAACTTTCTATAATGTCCAAAGTGTTAGCCTTTAATAGTAATTAACCCTTTGAAGTTATTTATGGTTATCTTTCTGTTTGACAGAAATCCAACTGCAACAATCCTCCCAGCAGTTGATGTTCCGGGGTATAGACCAGCACCGGTTGTTGCATATTTCTCTTCCAGGGGACCTGGACAGCTTACGGAAAACATTCTTAAGGTTATTATCTGCCTATACACACATTTGACAGGATACATATGAAGAACTATAAAGTTATATGCCTTCTACATTTTATTTCTAACAAAATGAATCTAATGGCTAATCATTAACACTAATTAGCTATTCAGCCAGATATAATGGCTCCGGGAGTTGCCATTTTAGCTGCCATGATTCCTAAGAATGAGTCAGGAAGTGTTCCTATTGGGGAAAAGCCGTCAAGATATGCAATAAGATCTGGAACTTCAATGGCTTGCCCTCATGTAACTGGTGCTGCTGCATTTATCAAATCCGTGCACCGTGGATGGTCTCCTTCCATGATCAAATCTGCACTTATGACAACAGGTTTACAATTATTCTTAATTAATAGTTTTTTTTCATAATTTCATGAAGCAAAAAGCTTTGTTTAAGTTCTTGTATTTCCTTATGCAGCTACCATTTATAACAACATGGGGAAACCCATAACAAACAGTTCACATTCATATTCAAATCCACATGAGATGGGAGTTGGAGAAATAAACCCACTCAAAGCTCTTCATCCTGGACTAATTTTCGAAACGACAATTGAGGACTACCTTGAATTCCTTTGTTACTATGGCTACTCAGAAAAGAACATAAGACTAATGGCAAACACAAAATTCAATTGCCCAAAAAATAGTTTTGACAAACTCATTTCCAACATTAATTACCCATCAATCTCCATTAGCAAGCTTGATAGACACCAAGCTGCACAAATTACAATTAAAAGAAGCGTAATTAATGTTGGAACTCCAAATTCCACATACATAGCTAAAGTGGATGCTCCTCAAGGATTATTGGTCAAGGTTTTACCAAAAAAGCTTGTTTTTAAAGAAGGGTTATCGAGATTGTCTTTCAAGGTCTCCATTGATGGGAAAATGGCTTCTAATGGCTACAATTTCGGATCTGTTACTTGGCTTGATGGTAGACATTCTGTGAATATAGTTTTTACTGTAAATGTTGAATAATATGAGAAAAAGAAATGACAGTTGAAGTAATCTACAAATTGGAGTGAGAGACAGAGAGTTTCTTTTCCTTTTTCTTTTTCTTTCCCCTTCTTTTGTTGAACTTCATTACTAAAGTAATGAAGCATCCAAGAAGTGAGATTGCTTTTCTGAAGATAAAGATAGAATGATTGATGTTATTATAATCTTTCTTTCAGTAATAGGAATAGCATATAATATAGTGGGCTACTTTACACTTCTATCTTTTATTTTCTTCCCTTTTCTTTTCCATTTTTTATATGTGTAATTCTAAGGAGACAAATTACTTTATTTCATATGATATTAATGACAAAGAAACATAAACGAAAGGATTTTGTATTAATATAATCAATTTATTTATAAAAGAATATGTAATTTAATAAACTTCAGCTTCAGATTATTCCAATTGAATTAAAACATTCAATGGAACAGACTAAAAGTGTTTTCTTACATTTGTTTAATTATATAAAATGAAAAAATTATTTCATTTCACCTTTTACAAGATAAGCAAGCCAAGCTTCATATTAATCATAGCTTAATTAAGATATATCTGACAATTTTTCAATAACATTGTGCCAGACATCTCTTTTTTGTTTGTGCACTTTCCTGGTCTATTGACTTGAAAAGGAAGGAGAACAATGCATGTTTCACGTGAAACTTCCTTTTAGAAATAAACAAATAAACATAAACTACGCACAAAAATAAAGTAATATGACGTCAAATTTGTAATTAAGTCTTAATCCTAAACTAGTTAGCTCCGATTGATAGTTTCCCTTTTTTTTGGGGCTAATCTGCAAATTATGGGCATTGATGTCTAGGCTTATAAAATGGTGCCAGCAGAGTAATCCATTGCAGTAATCAATCCAGTACTTGTAGAAGCTGCTTTTTTCCATGGCTTCTCTTCTGCTGATGCTTCTGCTTTCATTTCTGCCATTTCCCATCATCTCTTCCACAATATCACTTCAAACCACCAAGGCAAGTGCATCAAAATTTCTATATATATGTACAATTGTTTTCTTGAAGTTTTAATTCTCACAGCTCATTTTTTTTTTCTAGCTGCAGCCTTACATAGTTTATATGGGAAGTTCATGGAACTTCCCATATAATGCAAGAATAGATGCTACAATTGCAGAGTCTGCCCATTTGCAAATGTTGTCCTCCATTATACCCAGGTTTGTTCTCGCTAATTAATTAGCTTTTTTTTTTTCTTTTTCTAAATTTTCTCGTTCTTCTGTTTTTGTTATTGTTCTATACTTATTCTTAGATGTTTAGGATTAAGATACCTCATTTCTATAATAATGAAAATAATATTTTGCAGCCAAGAGAGTGAAAGAATATCTTTAATTCACTCTTATCACCATGCTTTTAGGGGATTCTCTGCAATGCTTACAGAAGATGAAGCTTCATTGTTATCTGGTAATTTTTATGGCTTGAAGCCACAAACAGTCTACTTCGCTAGTTAAATGATTTTACCATTTTCACGTTTGTAAAGCAGACCATGTTGAGGTCCTATCTGTCTTTCCTGACCCTGAGCTTCAACTCCATACAACTCGATCTTGGGATTTCTTGTATTCTCTATCTGGCATTGGATCAAAGCTTGCTCACCACCACCACCACCACCACCTATCAAATGATGTTATAATTGGAGTAATAGATACAGGTAACTCTTAATATTTTTCTTTATTGAACAAATACTGGTTCTTGATTTGCTATCTCAACAGCCTGGTATCAAGTATTTGGCTTCTGAAGCTGGAAAATGGAAATGATAGATTGGTTTGCAGATTTGACATATATTGTTCATCCGTTTTAGGCATATGGCCTGAGTCTCCAAGTTTTAAAGATGATCACATTGGACAAATACCTTCCAAATGGAAAGGAGTTTGCACGGAGGGACCTGATTTCAACAAGTCTAATTGTAATAGGTGAGTCTCAATTAACCTGTCAAATTATCCAGAAATGTTATTTATGGACTCTTGCCAATCTGATTTCTTTATTTTTCCTGAAACATTGAAGGAAATTGATTGGTGCAAGATACTACATTTCTAGTGGGTCTCCGAGGGATACTTTGGGCCATGGGACTCACTGTGCATCTATTGCAGCTGGTGCACCTGTTGCAAATGCTAGTTTTTATGGTTTAGCAAGAGGTACAGCCAGAGGTGGGGCTCCTTCTGCTAGGATTGCAAGCTATAATATATGCAAAGGACGCAATTGTCCAGGTTCTGCTATGCTGAAGGCAATTGATGATGCTATTAAGGATGGAGTTGACATAATATCAGTTTCACTTGGACCTGATTTACCTACTCAGCCAAAATTTTTAGAAGATCCTGTTGCAATTGGAGCATTCCATGCTGAGGAAATGGGAGTCATGGTAATTTCTTCTGCAGGAAACCAAGGTCCAGATGCATTTACAGTTTCAAACACAGCTCCATGGATCCTCTCAGTTGCAGCTTCTAGCATTGACAGGGATTTTCAATCCAATGTAGTGCTTGGCAATGGAAGAACTATTAAGGTAAAAAATTTTGAACAACGGAGTTTTACTGCTTCTTTTCTCTGCAGAATATTATGACTCAAAGCTCTTTCAATTAATGGTGTAGGG
Source organism: Jatropha podagrica (assembly GCA_947857235.1). Lineage (NCBI taxonomy): Eukaryota > Viridiplantae > Streptophyta > Magnoliopsida > Malpighiales > Euphorbiaceae > Jatropha > Jatropha podagrica. The sequence goes on from CANUEP010219918.1 coordinate 98,119, forward strand.
ATCTGCAATAAATTTTTCGAATCTCAGTCGGTCAAAGATGTATCCACTGGTGCTAGGGGAGGATGTTGCTATTAATGACACTCTTGTATCAGCTGCAAGGTTCATATTTTTGCAGCATTATTATTTGTTTTGGTTCTTAATTCTTATTGCAACTATTATTTAGTATTAATCTTTTCCTGTTCCCAAATACAGGCAATGCATTCCAGGATCATTAGATCCTGAAAAAGTTTCAGGAAAGATAATTGTATGCATTACGAGCGACGCAAGTATTTGGACAGAACTTGCCGAAGCAAAAGGGTTAATTTTAGTTGCTGAAATCCTGGAAATTCCTCATACAAGTAGAGGTCCTTTTCCTTTTACTGAAGTTGGGAAGAATGCAGAGCATATGATCTTGAACTACATTAAGTCCACCAAGTAAATAGAATTATTTGAATCTGCTTTTGGTACGCATTGTATTTTTTGTACCTTCATATCCGATTCACTCTCTATATACATTTCAAACAGGAAACCGAAGGCGACTATTCTTCCATCAGTTGATGTCTTAGGTGTTAGACCATCCCCAGTTGTTGCATATTTCTCATCAAGAGGCCCTGGAAATCTTACAGAGAATATCCTCAAGGTCCTGTTTAGGCGTATCCAAAGATATGTTCTTATAGTAATATTTTATTTTCTCAGAAAAATATATATAAATACATAATGCAGAATTTGATATCAGTATATCGTTCAGCCTGATATAATAGCTCCAGGACAAGAAATTTTAGCAGCAGTAATTCCAACTGACGATGAAGTAGATGGTCCAGATATTCTTAATGGAAAGAAGCCATTAAAATTTGGGATTAAATCGGGAACTTCACAGGCTTGCCCCCATGTATCAGGAGCTGCTGCATTTATAAAGTCAGTTCATCCGAATTGGAGTTCTTCGATTATCAGATCAGCTCTGATGACAACAGGTGAAAGACAACCAATAAACAGATTTATCTGCAAAAAAAAAAAAAGAGAATGCTGGTATGGAATAGATAATTAGCTAACAAAATTCTCTTCTCCATGACTTGTTCTGCAGCAATCATTTTTAATAACAAGGGGAAACCATTAACAAACTACTCAGATTACCCTGCAAATCCACATGACATGGGAGTTGGAGAAATAAGTCCAATTAGAGCTCTTGATCCAGGCTTAGTATTCGAAACAGAAGTAAAAGATTTTCTCCATTTCCTTTGCTACTACGGATATCCAAAGGAAAAAGTAAGGGCCATGTCAAAGACAAAAATCAACTGCCCAGAGAATTCCAATGAAGAGCTGATTTCAAGTAATATTAACTATCCATCAATCTCCATAGGCAAGCTTGATCAGAACAAACCAGCCCACATCATTACAAGGAGAGTGACCAACTTGGGACCTGCAAATTCCTCATATTATTCTACAGTTTATGCTCCAAAAGGATTACAGGTCAAGGTTTATCCAGAACAACTCAGTTTTGATGAGGGGAAGAGAAGGGCTTCATTTAGAGTCTTGTTTAATGGCAAGAAAGCTTCAAAGGGATATAATTTTGGTCATGTAATGTGGTCTGATGGGCATCACAGAGTTCGTGTAGTTTTTGCAGTTAATGTCGTATCCCCTAATACTTTGTTCTGATATAGATTGTCCCGACAAGAACTTATTGTATCATAAATAATTCCAGTGTTCGAAGAAAAAAAGGAATAAGACTGTTGACGTCAACAAGTATGAGTGTGTGAGTGTGAGATGTTTCTCTTCCTGCATTGATATTAATGATTCACCTATCATTATTCAATCTTTTGGATTTGTATGCTTGGTATTCTATTCAGATATACCATGGGAGGTGAGTGGTATGGTGGTTAAGGCCTTGATCATTTGTCTGCTTGATCAGAATTTAATTTTTTATAAACGCATCGCATGATATCATTTAAAAATTTATTGAGGTCATATAGTTTTCTATTTAAGTAAATTAATAACATAATATTTTTTAACTTATAAGGAAGAAGCAATAGTTTATTATTTTTTATTTAAAAAGTAAATAATTAGTTACTTACTCTTAGTTTTTTTATTTTAAAATATATTTTAAAGTTATAAATCAATTTAAAATAAATATTTAAATATTTATTAAAATTATTTTAAAATAGTTTAAATGTTTAATATGCAATCAAAACTAACTTAATTTATCACAATTATTAAAAAAATATATTAATTGAATAAAAAGTAAAACTTGTTAAAATGGGCATAGTCTCTATATCCTCATTAATAAATTAAAATATTAATTAATAATTTTGTAAAAGATGACTAATTTAAATATAAAAAAATACATATATTATGGTGGTTTTTTTTTCCTTGAGAAAATGGTGGTTTTTTGTAGTTATATACAAGTAATAATAATAAAGAAAAAAAAAAAGGAGTTATTTAAAAAAAAAGGAAGGAGGAATCAGACAAGCAAAAATTGAATTGAAGAGCGCCGTATAAGATTACTGAAAAGAGCTATGAGTCTATGACGCATCGGGCAGACAGCACGCACAGTGTTTAAAGGATTCTTCGCCTTCACGCCCAACATCTCACTCTCGCAACACAAACATCTCATACCCAAAAATAAAATTTCTCTTTATTTACTCTGTCTATGTTCTTGCAAAGTCATAACGGTCAACCAATCTATGATACAGGTAAATTTGAGGTCCTTCTGTCCTTTTCTTAATCATTTATCGAGGCTTTGTTTTGATCTGTTACTTGGTTTTGTACTTTGTTCTGGGATTTTATAGATCTTCAATTTTCTTTTCTAATTTTCACTATCTTTTGATTTTAAAGGACATGCAAACACCTTATTCTCAATTTGTTCTTGTTGCAGGGAAAAAGAAATGATTTTTTTGGATTTCTGGCTACATATGAAATGAAGCTGTGATTAGGGGAAATTTTAAGTAGGTTCCCTTTTGGGTTTTGGAGGGTTGATTTCTTTTCTATATATATTTCTTCTGTTTGGTATTGAATAATTGAAATGGAAGGAGGGTCTGGCAATAATTCTGTACCTCCTTCTCCTACTTTTGATAAATCCAGAGTTTTGGATGTTAAACCTCTGCGTAGTTTGGTACCTGTGTTTCCATCAAGCCCCCAGACTCCACCATTTGTTTGTGCACCTCCTTCTGGTCCGTTTCCATCTGAGTTTTCCCCATTTTACCCTTTTAGTGGACCGCAACCTGCCCCTCCTGACCTCAATCAGCAGACCCACACTCCAGCACCCCTTCGCTCTTTTCGGCCGCCACAATCAAATGGGGAGATATCTAGAGATGGGAATACAGATGATGGACCGCCAAAACGTTCCGTGGGGCGGCCAAGGGCCTCCTCCTCCTCCTCCTCTCAGAAGAGGGCCAAGAAAGACCTGGACTTTACATTGTCTGTCGTTGATAATAATTTTGTTGTGGGCGTTACTGCCGCTCAAAAAGAGGATGGTGATAGGGAAGTGGTTAATAATGTGCTAATGAGGTTTGATGCCCTTAGAAGACGGCTTAGCCAGTTAGAGGATGCTAAGGAATCTCCGTCTGGGTTAATTAGGCGTGCAGATTTGAAAGCGGGCAATATTTTGATGAGCAAAGGGGTGAGGACGAATATGAGGAAGAGGGTTGGAGTGGTTCCTGGCGTCGAGGTTGGAGATATTTTCTTTTTTCGAATGGAGATGTGTTTGGTCGGGTTGCATTCCCAGTCCATGGCCGGGATCGATTACATGGTTATAAGAGGTGATATTGAAGAAGATCCGCTGGCAGTAAGTATTGTTTCGTCTGGTGGGTATGATGATGAGGCAGAGGATAAGGATGTGTTAATTTATAGTGGGCAGGGTGGTAATGTCAATAGCAACAAAAAGGATAAGCAAGCTGCGGATCAGAAGCTTGAGAGGGGTAACCTTGCATTGGAGAGGAGCTTGCACCGTGCCAATGAAGTGAGAGTCATTCGGGGAATGAGGGATGTAATTAGTCCAACAGCAAAAGTCTATGTGTATGATGGGCTTTATAGGATCCAGGAGTCGTGGGTTGACAAGGGGAAGTCTGGTTGTAATATATTCAAGTATAAGTTGGTTAGAGTGCCTGGGCAGCCTGGCGCTTTTGCTGTTTGGAAATCAATTCAGCAGTGGAGAGAAGGCTTCTCTACAAGGGTTGGACTAATTCTTCCAGACCTCACTTCAGGGAGTGAAAGTATACCTGTTTCGCTTGTAAATGATGTGGATGAAGAAAAGGGACCTGCTTACTTCACATATTTCTCTACTGTCAAGTATATTAAATCATTTAAATTGACAGAGCCATCTTATGGATGTAACTGCCGCAGTGCATGCTCTCCAGGTGATCTAAACTGTTCTTGCATTAGGAAAAATGGTGGCGACTTCCCATATACTGCCAATGGGGTCCTAGTTAACAGGAGGCCATTGATCCATGAATGTGGTCCCACATGTCCATGCATTCCCAACTGTAAGAACCGGGTGTCGCAAACTGGTTTAAAGATTCGCTTGGAAGTGTTTAAAACGAAAGACAGAGGTTGGGGCCTACGGTCATGGGATCCTATTCGTTCTGGTACTTTCATTTGTGAATATGCAGGTGAAGTTATAGAAAAAGTTAAGTCAAGGCAGGATGGAGAAGGTGAAGATGATGATTACGTGTTTGATACAACCCGTGTTTATGAGTCATTCAAATGGAATTGTGAACCAGGACTCGTAGAGGAGGACGGTAATGACACTAGTGAGGAATACAACGTCCCTTCTCCTCTAATCATAAGTGCCAAGAATGTTGGAAATGTAGCTCGATTTATGAATCATAGTTGTAGTCCAAATGTTTTCTGGCAGCCAGTGGCATATGAACACAACAGTGAGTCCTATGTTCACATTGCATTTTTTGCAATAAGACACATTCCCCCTATGACAGAATTAACTTATGACTATGGGACTTCACGCTCGGATGAGGCAGATGGTAGTGGTACACCGCATGGAAAAAAGAAATGCTTATGTGGATCAACAAGATGCCAGGGTTATTTTGGTTGAAGGTTGTGTATGAACTAGCATGGTGGCTGCAAGAAGGGTCACGGCTGACAAGGTCTTGAATCTAGTTAATGTTTATGTTTAAGTGAGTGTTGGCGGTGATATAAATATTAGCTGCTTGATTTTGGATGCTTATGATCTCGTGTGGTTTGTTCTTCTCCTCATAATGCATGGCTACTTATGCAAGCACGCACACACACATAGCACATGCACATATCACCAACCCACCTATGTTGTGTGGCTGCTAAGTGTCTGTGCTTGGTATTGTGCAGATAGGAAAGATTATTTTACTTGAAGATTCTGAACTACAGAAGTTTAGATTTTATACCAAATTTATATGCTGTAGCAATGTTGCATGTGTCTTATCATGTTTGGTATGGCATTTACTTAAGTATTCTAATCTACAAAAATTTAGAGTTCATGTCAAATTAAGATGCTAGTAATGTTTCATGTATTTATGTTTTACAGTGGTTGGTGTGGCCTCTTGTTGTCAATGGAGAATTAACTGTTAATACATTAGGATGGCTTTTTCTCCAGGAGCATAATTTGGCTATTATGTTGATGCTTCTTCTCTCACTCTATCTCTTCTTTTTTGCCTTCCCCCCCCCCCCCCACAACAAAACTCCTTAATGGTAGAGTTTCTTTGAGCCTGACATTCTGACGAAATGAAGATGCATGTAATAGAATTTTTATAAAGGAGCATCTGTTTCTCTTTTTAGGAGCAATTGGTGTACAGTCTTCTTGTTGTGTCTATTTTTTAAAAAACATTTGTCAAATCTTACCAGGTGACTGGGGATCTATGACACTTTGCTGAAGCCTTTTTTGGGGTAATTTGCAGTCATTTTATTATGGCATTTACTGGTTTTGCTGTGAAACAAGCATTCTACTAGTGCTTATATTAATCTTGCAGCATGTGAAATATATTTGATGGCACATTATTAATACCTCAATATTTGAAAAATAATTAACTATTTCTTTTACTATTCAGTTGACTCTAACATGTTCCTATTTTTACATGGGTTCAATTGTACCCTAATTGGCTATGAAGTTGTCACATGAATATTATAAGAGCAGAAAAACAAGATATAACCTTTGACCGTAATAAAAGTTAAATATTCCTTGTTTGTGACTTCATCTGCATGTGTACTATTACATGGTGATCCATAAGCAGTTTGCGAGCACTAAAGCTTCTGTTGAACTTCCATTCATAAATTGGGACTATTTTCCAACTATTTCTCTAGAATTTAGGCCCTCAATGTGGCTTACGCATATCTTTGGTGGTAATGCTTGGTTATATGGGCCTGCTTCCTGGAAATTTGACACATGAAGATAATGACCTTGATTATCTGTGGTCTCTGTTAGCAATCGTTTCTTTTCTCCCTCTCTTAAATACAGTTTATGAAATAGGCTAAAAAAGTGTGAAGATTTTGCTACCATGTGAGAAGCAATTTATGCTAGATATTGAATGAGCTTATGTGCAATTCATGAAATGACTATTTTTCTTTGAGCATCGATTGTCATTGATGCATTGTGTGTATTCTCCCTTGAGAATGGATGCCTAAGTTTGCTTTTGTTTTGCCCTTCATTTTCTCAATGCGTTTTTATGCTATTTCTGTAATTATTCTATTGGATGAAACTTCTTTCTACCTGTCACATTAATCAAATTGTGGTTAAATTTTGCTCCTTGATTAACTTTTGCTCCTTGATTAACTTTGTAAACCATTCTTTAATACTCAATATTCTCCCTTAAGCTGCAGAGTTTTCAATTGTCTCTGTATATTATTATGGTTGGTTCCTGTATAGGGACGCACAAACTGCAAGATTATTTTCCCTGCTGACACGAACTTCATAGGCATACATTATACATTTACAGCTGAGATATTTTAAAATGAAACAAAACCCTGCATCGGTTAGATTTAGAATATTCTTGTTGCATGGTCTCACACAACTTGTTTCTTCTAATTTGGCAGCAGTTCCCAGCTGGTGCAGATGCTATGTCGGTTTCTAGCGGTTACTTGCTAATGAAGTGTATTACTCCGTTTAATTGGCACAGCTTTTGGTTTTGTTCTTCTCACTGTGCTCGGCCAGCTAGCGTAGATTGTTGTCCCAGGGCAGCTTCAACTTGCAACCTCGAGCAGAGGTCATCTGCCTTTTAATTTTGTGCAGGACTGTAATTTAGTGTAGTAGGGCTTGCAGTTTACGGCAATGCAACGACAGATGTTAGGTTAGTGTTACTGCTTTGTACTTGTGCTTGTAACTTGTACTGTGTTCATATTGTAGCTTAGGCAGTGTCTTTGGACATGCCATGGATAATCTTCTGTATGATCCAATCTGTAACCAGCCAATCAGTGCCCTTTTTCACCCTCCCCAACGCCTATTTTCTTTTTCAGTCTCTCGGTGATGACATCTTGTGAGTGCTTTTTCCCAAACATGATTATAGAGCTCTAATTTTGGAGTTTTTTCAAAGCAGTTTGTATTAGACTGTCAATGTTATTTCCAGAATTGCCACAATGGTTAATGCCTGTTGAAGTTACCGCCTTTTTTTTGTCAGGAGATACTTTTTGTAATCTAAAAAGGGGTTACTTAATGAACATGTATAGATTTTTATCCAGTAGAAAAATTTCTACATGAAGTGCAAGTAGACAGCTAGTTTCCCAGTACAGGCTTTAACTTTGTGGTCTTCAGGCAAAATCATCAGAACAAAGATGACACCTAGTCAAAGTTAAATCATAACAAGATCGAAACTAGAGTCGTTACTTTCCGAGACAATCAAGCCTCAGCCTCCGCAGCAGCCGATGTATTAGTCTCTGCTTCTTTCCCTTCTGTCGCTTCTTTGGTTTCTGCACCTTCTGAGAAAATCAAAGCTACATCAGCTATGTCATGGACTCAAAGCAGCAGCAATTCATGCTTGTTCAGACATTAGAACAATTTCAAAAAACGACTGGTACGGAGTGTTCATTCCACATGGAATGTGCAGACGAGAATTTCATACCGACAAAGACAAGAACTGCAAATAAATTTCTCAAGAAAGACAACTATTTCACAAAGAAGTTCTGACCTTCATCCTTCAACTCGTCCATATCAAAATCGTCCCCACCCATGTTTAACTTCTGCAGGGTATTATTAATTCCAATCAGCAAAGCATGATAATCCAATATTTCTTGGTCATGATACGCTTGTCACTACAAGAAAGTTTAGACTCGAGGAATTGCTTTTCCATTTGAAAATTTTCAAACCTCGATCCTTTGTGATATATTAATCTATCCAACTACCACTTTTCTAGCATATACGCTGTTCTTGAACAAACCCCATTTTCCTTTCAAATGATCAAGCGAAAAGAACTCCTAGTAGGTAACCAACTCGACTCAAACATAAAAAAAGAAAACAAGCTCGCATGTTACCAATAATATCGACATATATCATAGCCTGTCGGCTGGAATACTACGGAAAGAGGCACATTTATTTGATTGATTCTAGTGCCTAACAGTCTTGGTAAAAAGTTATTAGGATTTGTCAACAGAAAAACCACGTCACAGCGAACAGATCACACTACAGAACAGCAAATTTTGTTGATGTTCCTTAGGCAAAAAGAGACCAATAGCTTAGAAAATCTAACTACTACTACAGCTTGATACTTACTGAGAAATCCATGTCATCAAAATCCAAGCGACCTCCATCTGTTAGAATAACACAAGGAAAAGCGCTTAATCAGTCAAATACACCAAGTGACAATAACACCAAAATAAAACACACAGCACAGCAACATTATGTACCATTCTCGTCATCTTCATCAACCCATTTATCCCAGTCAACTTTGAGGAACACAGGAGGTTTTCCTTCTTGCTTAATCAATCTGTTCCACCATTTCGTTTCTGCTTTCTTTATAACATAGGCAATACTTCTCACACCAATGTTGTACTTGCTCTCCTGTAACCAAAAAAAATTCCCACTTTTTGCTTATTTACTATGGTCATTACACCAAATTCTATTTCATACCCAATAGGTCAATGTCATCTACCTCTACATTGATCTTGTCAAACAATTCAAGGTCAACTTCATAAGGGACATCATCTTTAACAGCAGAAAAGATGAATCTCCCTTCAGGATCAAGCTTGAGCTTTACATCCTTAGCATCAGGCAACTCAACAGTGATGTAAACTTTATCACTTCTCTGTGCCCACTTCACAATTGGGTGGCGGCTGCAACAAGCACATATTTGTATAACTTTTATATGGAAATGACCCCCCTAAAATTATACCCACGTCCAAAATTTTCTCACTCATAGCTATATATGGCCCAACAAGGCAAAATCTACTTTCCATAGTAAAACTAAAATGAAACCAAACATACAGTATAAATTAAGCAAGAAATACAACGATTCATGCACTATCAATCTTTAACAGGCACAATATCCCAATCTCAATATACTGCCGCAGAGTAAAAGAAGTACTTAATTAAAACGAGTACAAAAAATAAAAGGGAACATGAGAAAGGCTTACCTCATTCTCTGGAAGGAGGGAGAGTGAGTGAAAATTGAAAAGGGAGAGGATTGGAGGCTTTTGGGTGATGAATATAGAAAAAAGTTTGACGATCATCGTGCCTTATATGTGCATTGCGCACAAGCTCGAACATTCCAGAGAAGTCAGGTGCTTTCTTTCCCTCTAATTGGACGGCCAAGATGGTTCTTTTCTGTTAAATAATATATAGTTTTAATATTGATTTGACAAAATAGGCTGGGCCCAAAGTAAACGGAAGGGTCAGGCTTAAGAAAAATAAACAAGAAACTGAAACTCAAGCTTTATTCCATGTTGTCGAAGAAAGGCGATGATCATATATAATTACGAAATTAATCGGGTGTTTTAGATCCTGTAGAAACAGAGGAGAAGACTGTTTATCTGGATCCGTCATTCGATATTTGTTAGGCGATGAAGCAGAGGATAGCAACGGATACTGGCTCCAAATTCAACCATATTCCCGATCTGAGATTGATCTGAAGACGGAAAGGACGAAAACGGCGACGAGGGAATCCGGAATACACAGCGGCGGAGATGCACTTATATGTGTCGGACACTGCCAGTTGCCGTTTATGTGCTTTCGCCTGACGATGTGGCAGCTAGGAACCTGACGGGCTTAGGTAATGGTAGAATTCACCCCCCATTGGCATGACCAATAACGCATATATTCATATCAGCATTTTCCTTTTTTAAAATCTTATTCGTGATTGATTCTTTTCTATGGTGGTTTTGTTGGTTTAAGAACTACTGACATATACAGAGAAAAAAAAGCAAAATATTAATATGATTATATTTTATATAGTCTATATTTAATGCGATAAGTTAAGTCTATTTAAGAATTTTTCCCAATTCACGCGATAAAATGCATTTTGCTGACATGGCATATAACATAAGGATCAGAGCTTTATGATGTGGCATTATCAGACAAGTGGCTATAACAAGGTGGCCTACTAGTCAATGCGCATGATGACATGGTCGACTATGGTGATGTGGCTTCAATGATGTGCTCATGACATGCGGCAAGGACGTGGAGAATTTTGCTGACATGGATATATTGTATTGATGTGGCGTTGGTTTCTATGGTGTTGACACCAGCTGCACATTTGCTGATTCCTGCGATGACATGGCTCACTTTGTTGATGTCTCCCTAAATGACGTGTCGACTTCTGATGAGATGGGATCAATTGGCTGAAATGTCATGACATGGTGGATTGCGTTGACGTGTCTTGAGGTGACTGGTATTTCTTGATGACGTAGCCAGATTCATGTGGATCATTTGCTGACATGTTCGTCTGTTGACATCTCTTCATGTGACATGGCTTAGTTTCAATGATGCAGACAACAGCGTGGCAATCTGCTGACGTGCATGATGATGTGTTTAAATCCCTTGATATGGCTCTAAATGACGTGTCCGATTCCGATGACATGGACGCTATTTGCAGACTTGCTGAATAGCATAGCCTATCTGTATTGGTGGCTTGTAATTCTTGGCAGCTTGTGATGATGTGGCATGTCCAGATTATAAAGGAGAAAACTCGGTTCGATCCAATGTGGTTGCGGCTTGCAGTAAAGGCGCAGAAATCCATCCCAAGACAACAGTGTCCGATTAAAGAAGCTCAACGAGAAGATCAAAACCCGCTCCTCCTCCAATATTTTTGTCACCACTGTACTATGAAAACTTTGCAATTGAATTTATATTGGGATTCAAGATGCTCAATTACAATACAAATATACGACCAAACACACAACAGGCAGTTTGACAACAGCTTACAACTTCAGTTGCTCTTAAAACCTTCGAAACTCGCATATGAACAACTGGTAGACAACAAAATGGGCTCCCTGGACATGCACAATTTTGCAGACAGTTTTCAGGGGCTGCATTCAATAGAAATGAGAAAAGAAATAGTTGACCTAACCTAGGTTTCCATCAAAAACCTCACTCTCTTGGCGCACTTCTTATCCTCTAGCCCATGAAAATCTGATTTTCTGAGGCATGACTTTAGGTGTGGGCATGGGGCTTCAATTGAAAACCATGGTCTCTTCTTGCTCTTCTTATCCTCTTGCATGTGCAAATCTGATTTTTTAAGGCACGACTTGAGTTTTGGCAAGGGGCACTTCTTATCCTTTTGTCCATGCAAGTCCAAGTAATCTGTGTGTTTAAGGCATGATTTTAGGTTAGGCATCGGGACTACAAGCTTCGATCCTCTTCTCTTTTTTTCATATCGGTCAAGCCAAAATAGGATATTTGCCTCACCAAACAAATTTTTCTTTCTCTTTGCATACTGATAAGCACAAACTGCATCAAGATGGTGTAAGAAAACCACCTGGGCAGAGCCCATATGTGTAAAGATTTTGGTTCTAAACAAGTCTATTTTGCCAAATCTTCTAAATTTTCCTATCAAATCCTTCTTGGATGGAAGATTAAAATCCCTGGGGAACTTCATGTGCAAGTGTTGACAATTGGAAAAGGTACCAATCGACGATTGCTTAGCTACTTGTGGTTTGAATGATACATCAGAAGTAATAAACTGAAGGAACTCCTTATTACCCATAGAGCTGCCTCTGAAAGTTGCATTAATACTCATGTTTTCGTTGGTTTCCATACATGCTTCATGATCATCACAGCTAGGCTGCATCTGGATCTGATTCGTAGTGTGAGCATATGGCAGGTAGTTTCTGGCTCTGGGACTTGATTTTCGGTTTGGTGAGTGAATTACAAACTTGGATCCTCTTCTCTTGTTTTCGTATGGGTCAAACCAAAGCAGCATATTTATTTCACCAAATAAACCTTTCTTGCTCTTTGCATGGTGATAAGCAACCAATGTATCAGTCTTGTTTAAGAAATCCACCTGAGCAGAGCCTGTCTGAGTAAAGATTTTGGTTCTAGATGAGTTCACTTTGCCAAATTGACTAAATTCCCTTAACAACTCCTCCTTGGATGGAAGATTAAAATCCTTTGGGAACTTCATGAGTAAACATCGACAATTGGAAATGGTACCAAGTGATTCCTGAGCTAATTGTGGCTTGAATGATACATCAGAAGTAACAGGCAGATAAAGCTTGTTATTTGCCATACAGCTGTCCCTGAAAACAGTACTAATGCTCAAACTTTCGTTGGTTTTAACATACATTTCATTATAAACATTGCTAGGCTGCATCTGGACCTGACACTTAGAATGAGGAGATGGCGGGCAGGTTTCGATTCTTGAACTTGCATCATCAATTATAAATACCTTCAGCTGTGACCCTGAGAAAAAAGCATCAGAGATATTTGCTTCGGATCTGGTTCTATCTACTTGCAGATGAGCAACTGCGCCATCAAAAATGGAAAAGGGCATGGTGTTGCAGAACTTCAAAAAAAGATTTGATAACGGAGGCCCTGAGATCAAAGCATCCAGCACATGTCCATTCCATCCATGTTTGCTTTTCTGTAGATAAGCATCTACATTGATTGAGAAGTGAGGCATAGTCTTGGCCATCTTAAAAGAAAAGCCTGAATCAACAGGACAATCATGTCGGCTACTTAAGCCAAGGAAGTTAACATTGCTTGATATATTATGTTTAAGGGGATTAGAAGCATCCTTGCAATCTTCTTCACCAACCTTGTCAGTGGGCTCACTATATGATGGAGGATGAGAAAACTGAGCTACAGTGCTTATGGGAGAACATTTTTTAAACCTGAGGTTCAAGTTATTTTCGTACATACAATTTCTCAACATCAAAAAATTTTGCTTCACAGAGTTCAAGCATTCTCCCCTTATATAATTTGTATCGAAAGCAAGATTATGCAAGTGTACCAGCAGCTCATGTAGTGATTGTGACTGGATCTGCTCAATTCGGATCCATGATCCATTATTAGCTTGATCCTCATTCAAGGGTTCATCAAATTCCACCTCTGAAACATCTGATTTTCGAGCACCTGAAAAGACATTCAAGAAGTGAAACTCAAAAACAAATGATGTAACATCTATCAGCAGTATACAAAGATTACAATAAAATAAAATAAAATGCTGCTACAGAAAAACAATGCCCGAGTGTGGTCCAACTTAGTACATGAACCCACTAAAACAAATCTTAGTATTTTAATGGTTGATTTGATATTACAAGAAAGGCAATTACAAGAGACGCTTTTATAACATACCTGAACTAAGCGATGGAAATAAACAAATAGAATAGTTCCTCTTATGTTGTTGCCTCGCTTTCTCTTGCTGCAGGAACAAAATTTGCTCGCTTACTAGACAACTGCGAAACACATTAAGCTGGGCAATGGATGTGAGTGCAAAGACAGAATCCAAAACTCCAACAAAAGGTGAAACCGCCACGCCAAGAACAAAACCCAACAAGGTATTTGACCGAAACGAATACCCTCTTCCTCTTCTCCTCCTCTTCCTCTTGCTCCACCTAGAAATTGTATCTCCTTGCTGTGGTAGCCGGAAATGGCAAGGGCATTTTAAGCTCGAAACGGCTCGTCGCAGCAGCAATTTTAGGGCTTTGTCCAACAATTCTTTACCTTTATCACAGTTTTCTAATGTCTGAGCTAGTGAATCGAAGTTCTCTCGAAAGAAGCATATCTCTTTTTCGGGGAAATAACGAGGGTTCTTACCCTCGTCGAAGAACGAAACGGCGACGCCTATGCTGTCGATGCTCAAAACTAGACCAGGCCACCATTTGGTAGGGTACACCACTCTTGCCCATACAATGTCTCCTCTTCTCAGTTCCATTCTTAAATCTTAGGGTTCTACATTTACCCTTTCCCTGTCCAAAATCTAATCAATATGTATATATTGTTGACATTTTCCCGCTAATTTTTCCCTCCAAATGTACAGTGTTAATCCCTCTCTCAGTCCATTAAATTGTTTTTTTTTTTTTTTTCTTAAATCAATTTATTTTTTATTTATTAGGAGATCAAATGTAGCGGAATAGTATGATATATTATGTAATGGCAGAGAAGATTTAAACTTCCAACCATTTCACTTCGCACTTTTTGTTTTTTTAAAGACTAATCAAATAATAATTATTAGCATCAATCTCAATTATTGAATAAATATATATTATTAAATTAATATTTAGGCAAAAAAAAAGTTTTAACTTGTTACTATTTTTTTACTTAATGAAAAACATCATATTTTTTATACGATTAATTTAATGTATGAATAAAATATATAAAATAAATGTAAATATCGTTTAGTAAGTAAAATCTTCTCGACTACTTTTATCTTCAAGACAAGGAGAGAGCGAGAGGATAAAATCTATAAGCTCAAAACCTCTAAATGGACAAAACATGTTAGGTTATAGTTTTTGTTCATATTTTCATAGACTTTTTACACATTTGATAGTATTTTTTATGATATTTTGATTCGGCAAAATGATTTAAGAGGGTTGGCAGAGTAAAGTTTCTGGCTAATTTTTAGGATGATAGACTAATTAGGATAGTGGAATGTGTACATAAGAATGAATCGGATCATATATTAAAAATGGATAAACTAGTCAACGAGATGTCTTTTAATAGAACGACTTTGAGAGTTGAAAGAACTTCAGAGTTAAGTGTATTTATTTAGCGGAAAGCCTAGGATGAGCGATCTGATACGTGACATAATATGAAATTCTCATTTACCCACAAAGATAAAACTGTATGGGATGAAGTTCAGAGGTGTTAGAGGACATTTTCAAATAAAGTACAGTACAAAGAATTATTCGATCAATACTTTATTTTTTGAACAAGTTAGACTTGACTTTTTTTTTTAAAATTATTATTACTACTATTATTAGTTTAGCCAATCTAATTTTCAAAATTCATATCATGACAAAAAGAAAAAAAAAAAAAAAGAAATTCATTACCTTAAAATATTAATTTGAATTTTACAAACGTGACATCTCTTGGAAACTTCACAAAACCTACTGTCCTCTTGGGTTCTTTTATAAAATCTACTTTTAAGTTTTAACTATATAAATTAGAGACGTGTATAAAACGGTTTTAACTGAACAATTGATTGAAGCGATTTAGTTCAATTTTTTGGTTCAATTATTTAGAATAATCAATTTGATTCAACTTTAAAATTTAGGCATTAATTGAAAACTAAACTAAATCAAGTAAAATCCGTCCGGTTCAATTTTGATTTGGTTTAGAAGATAAAAACACGATTTGATTTTTAATTTTGTCAATTTGGTAGAACACTCTTATGACATAAGTATGATAAACAAATGATCTTTATAGGTTAATAATAATAATAATAATAATAATAATAATAATAAATAATCATCTCTAAACAGTTGTAGTTACTTCTTTAGCACTTTTTGAGTTTTGAACACCGAAAAAGACAAAGACAGCCAAAAGAATTGATATAACTTGTCAAAGCCGGCAATCATATTTTCATGGGATCACATAACAGAAGACCGTGGCTTCTGAATAGGTCAAGACTTGTCCAAAAAGTCCAGTTACAGAACAAGACATGGAGCTTTCTGGTCCAGGTTGACCATTCAGCAGTACAGGTACAGCAAATTTTATATATTGGGTCACATTCTGCTTCTTGCCACTTGCAAGCTTTGCTCATCTGTCTTATGACCATTTTTTTATTTTTTGGCAATTAGATAATTCCAGATAAGTGCAACCAGCCAGCAACTAACACCCTGCCCACACAAAAGCAGAATAAGTGCAGAGATTTTCTTTGAAATAAAAAACAACAGAGAATACTATTCAATAGACACCAATTAAAGTTTAAGGATGAAACCTTTTTAGTCTCAAAAAAATGTTGAATCAAAATGGGTTTCAGGATCCTTTATGGGAGTTGGTCATCAATCAATAATGATCCAAGAAAGAGTCCAGCTCAACCACCACCACCACCACCACCACCGTCACCACCACCAGCCAGCCACTACCAGCAGCCCCAAGAGTAAACGCTTAGAAGATTTTCGTGTTTTTCATGATGACCCTTTTTTTTTTATTTCTCCCTCTTTTGTTTATTCGTGCTTGTATATAATGACATATATACTTTTTCCTTTGTAGTGCCATTATAATATTAATGACCTAACGTCATGCCCCCACGCACGCTCTCCATCTGTGTCGCCTTTCCCTCTCACTTCTCGTTTCTCTGTTTGGTCAATGCAAGGTTTTACTTCAATCTCCAAATCTTTGTTAGTCTACAAGATTTGCCTAGATATCAGATAATCATGTGCTTGGTCCCCTATTTCTCCCTCTATCTCATGTCTTGTTCTTGTTCTATGTCCCAATAGTGGGAATGATGGTGATGAATTTTAAAGATTCCAACTTTGCTTGCTTTGCATATCCAGTGATACCAAGAACAAGAGGATCCTTCTCCACTTCTTGGGTCACGTTCTTGTTTGCTTTTTTGGTGATTCTGATATTATTACTGCATCCTTGTTATGCTGCAGCTGCTTGCCACCAAGATGATCATGATTCTTTGTTTACCTTCCTCTCAAACATATCATCTTCTTCTCCTTTGAATTGGTCTTCTTCTACTGATTGTTGTCTATGGGAAGGAGTTGAGTGTTATGGAATTAATGGGAGAGTGAATCGTCTTTCGCTACCCTTTAGAGGACTTACTGGAATTCTCTCACCATCTCTTGCCAACCTCACCCATCTCTATCACCTCAATCTGTCCCATAATCGTCTTTCTGGTTCTCTCCCTACTGGATTATTTTCTCTGAATAGCCTCCAGATTCTTGATCTCAGCTACAATCGTCTTGATGGCGAATTACCAGGCAGTGACAATAATAACACCAACATGGCTATCCAAATAGTGGACTTGTCTAGCAACCGATTCAATGGGGCGATTCTGTCCGACTCATTTCTCCAGGCAGCTGCAAATTTGAGTAAACTCAATGTCAGTCACAACATCTTCGTGGGCCAAATTCCATCCAACATTTGCAATGTTTCTTTTCGATCCTTGACTACTCTTGACTTTTCCAACAATGATTTCAGTGGCAATATTCCTGCTGGATTTGGTGAATGTTCCGGTCTGAGGATTTTCTCTGCAGGTTTCAATAATCTGTCTGGGACAATTCCTGAAGATATTTACAAGGCTGTCTTGCTCGAAAAACTCTCTTTACCTCTTAACCACCTTTTTGGTCCTATCAGCAATGCACTAGTTAACCTCAATAACCTTAAGGTTCTTGATCTATATTCCAATCAACTGATTGGCAGAATACCCCGGAGTATTGGCAGGCTCTACAACTTGGAACAGCTGCAGCTTCACATTAACAATCTCACAGGTTCGATCCCTCCATCTCTGATGAATTGCACCAAATTAGTGACATTAAATTTGCGGGTTAACTTATTGGACGGAGAGCTATCTGCCTTTAATTTCTCTAGGTTCCTTCAACTTAGCATCCTAGATCTTGGTAACAATAAATTTACAGGTAATTTGCCCACAAGTCTTTACTCATGTAGCTCGTTAACTGCTGTTAGACTTGCCTATAACCAGTTCGGGGGACAGATCTTACCTGAAATACAAACACTAAAATCTCTGTCTTTCCTGTCAGTTTCTTACAACAACTTAACCAACCTTACTGGGGCAATTCAAATTATGATGAGTTGCAAGAACCTCACTACTCTTATACTCTCTGTGAATTTTTTTAATGAAAAGATACCAGATGATAAAAGCATAGGACACTCAGATGGATTCCAGAACCTCCAGGTTCTTGCTCTTGGTGCTTCTGGACTTTCAGGTCAGGTGCCTAGCTGGTTATCCAAGCTTAAGAACCTGGAGGTGTTGGACTTGTCTGTTAACCAAATCACAGGTTCTATTCCCAGTTGGTTGGGTAGTTTATCGAACCTTTTCTACATAGACTTGTCCAGTAACCGCCTATCAGGAAAACTGCCCAAGGAACTTGCGGGATTGCATACACTATCATCACAAGGGGCTAATGAATTAGTCAACCGGAGTTATCTACCATTGCCTGTGTTTGCCCAACCCAATAATGCAACCTATCAGCAGTACAATCAGCTCTCTAGCCTGCCTCCAGCTTTATACCTGGGAAACAACTGCCTCATCGGTGATATCCCTAAAGAAATTGGCCAACTAAAGTTTCTTCACGTGGTGGACCTTGGAAATAACAACTTCTCAGGAAACATTCCAGATGAAATATCGAACCTCACCAACTTGGAGAAATTGGATCTCTCTGAAAACCACCTGTCTGGAGAAATCCCTGCATCACTAAAAGGTCTCCATTTCTTGTCTTCATTCAATGTTGCAAATAACAGTCTTCACGGTCCTATACCATCTGGAGGTCAGTTCGATACTTTCCCCAGTTCCAGCTTTGCAGGGAATCCAGGGCTTTGTGGTTCAATTTTACAACGTTCTTGCTCCAATACATCAGGATATGTCAATCACACTGTGCCTCGTAAAAGGGTAAACACAAAATTTATTATTGGATTAGTCCTGGGGATATGTTCTGGGACTGGTTTACTTACTGCTGTACTAGCACTGTGGATATTGTCCAAGAGAAGGATCATTCCAGGAGGGGACTCTGACAGTATAGAGATGGATGTAATTTCAAGCAATTCATATTCTGGATTTCCGCCTAATGCTGACAAGGACACCAGCGCAGTTGTATTGTTTCCTAATGATAATAATGATACCAGGGATCTAACAATAAATGAGCTTTTAAAAGCCACCGACAATTTCAACCAATCAAATATTGTTGGCTGTGGGGGTTTTGGTCTGGTCTACAAAGCAACACTAGCAAATGGCACCAAGCTGGCTATCAAGAAACTCTCAGGAGATATAGGTCTCATGGAAAGGGAATTCAAAGCAGAGGTACAGGCTCTGTCCACAGCCGAACATGAGAATCTGGTGTCATTGCAAGGTTATTGTGTGTATCAGGGCTTTCGGCTACTCATATATTCCTACATGGAAAATGGAAGTCTGGATTACTGGTTGCATGAGAAGGCCGATGGGGCATTCCAACTAGATTGGCCAATGCGACTGAAGATCGCCAGGGGAGCAAGTTGTGGCCTGGCTTACATGCACCAGATATGTGAGCCACACATTGTGCATCGTGACATCAAGTCCAGCAATATCCTTCTTGATGAGAAGTTTGAAGCACATGTAGCAGATTTTGGGTTGTCCAGGCTGATTCTTCCTTATCATACTCATGTTACAACGGAGCTTGTTGGTACTTTGGGTTACATTCCTCCAGAATATGGGCAAGCGTGGATAGCCACATTGAGAGGAGATATGTACAGTTTTGGGGTTGTTATGCTTGAGCTTCTCTCTGGAAAGAGACCTGTAGAAGTGTTCAGGCCAAAGATGTCAAGAGAACTAGTTGGTTGGGTCCAGCAAATGAGGAGAGAGGGAAAACAAGACCAAGTCTTCGATCCTCTCTTGAGAGGAAAGGGCTTTGATGTTGAGATGCTGCAAGTGCTGGATGTGGCCTGCATGTGTGTGAACCAAAACCCATTCAACAGGCCAACCATCAAAGAAGTTGTTGACTGGCTAGATAACGTAGGCTCAGACAGATACCAAAACAATAGTTAGTGAAAATTCCCTTCAGTAAATATTAAGAATAGGTATATACACTTGCACAAAACATGGGTTTGTCAATGCAGTTTTTCACATCATTTTACAATATAAATTTGAAAATTTACCATATCATACAGCTTTAAATATGTATAAAAAAATTACAATTAGTTGTTTATTAATCATCCATATGTAGAAGCTAAAGAACTAGTATGGCATCTGTAATCGCATATTATCAAATTTCACTTATGCATTTTTCGCTGGAAACAATTATATTGAACCATACACTATTGAATATGTAATATAATCACCTATAGACAGATTCCCATGTATATATGGAGAGGCTGAGCTACCACGGCATTGGCAGAAAAGGAACAGATTTGCACCTTAAAACCAAAAGTTTCACTTGCTTGGAGGGAGGAGGTTGTGGCATGGCGTTTTTTTCCAATTCATATAATTGTTCCCGTTTCCAATGTCCCCCCAGTTGATAACTCCACACGAAAAGTCTCCAAATTTCATCACAAAGAACAGACCCTCAATGAAAATTAATGGCTCTGAGAATCAAAAGCCCAAAACTTGGAACGGCAAAGATAAAGGATCAGAAAAAGCAAGCTCCGCAGTCATTAGGTTGCTTGGAATTTCAGTTTTGTCAGAGCCATCAATCATCATAAACATCCCACAAAATAAAACTAAAAGATAATAGCAGACATGCTAAAAGAGGTCAATAAGACGACAATATAACAAATGTTATAGGCAAGTAGGGATTTCAACTGCTTGTGGGTGAGATGAAAAAGAGCACTTGACATACAAAAGCAAAGAAAAATACTCTTTCCAAACTACGGAGCACAAAAAAGAAAAATGCCTCCAAAAGAAGAAAAAGTACCTTATCGTTTGACATACAAAAGCAAACTACGAAGAGAACCAAAAGATCAATTGCAATTTAGGCATTACAACAAACAGTTAATACGCACAGAAAACAACCCACAACTGTTTTTCACTCACAGCCAGTTTATACATAAGAAACAGAGAAAAATTAAACACAAAACTTCCGTACCTAAAAAGTCAAATAGAAAGGGGATCTAAATTTCTGATGAATAATAAGTGAAATCTCTATGGAATGAGATAAAGTTTGAATCTTGATGGAACTTAGCCTTAAATTTATCACTTCCACATTCAGCATGCAAATGAAGCTGAATAAAAATTTTGCAGAAATCATTCATTAATTCAATTTTTTTATAAATAAAAATTCATTTGGAATTTTTATATTTTTTTAGTTCCATAAAATTGATTATACTTAATTAAATTCTCCTAAAATTAATAAAATTTGCAGATAAATCTTAAATTTAAAAGGAATACAAGCTGAATTTTTCTAATGAAGTTCAGTTCAATTTCATTCCAAACACTATTTAAAAGTCTAAACCTTGTCGACAATACAGAACGAAAAGCTTACCTATTAGAGTTAGTCGTTTGAGAGATTCATGAAAAAGAGAGAGAGAGAGAGCTCTATGCTTGTTGTTCGTTTAGGACAGTGAAGAGTATAAGCTGTTGTATGAACAGGGAGAGCAACTAGTCAGTTAGATATATAAAGAGGGAAAGTTTTATTGGGTGCAGTCGATCCCATAGAGTTAAATAAGTACCCGTCTTCAAATACAGAATGATTTAGAAAGATAAGGCAAAAATAAAGAAGAAAACTTCAAGATCAAAAACTCGAACTAAACCTTCTTGCCTTGTAAAAAGGGAGAGAGAGAGAGAGAGAGATAGAGAGAGGGTGGGGAAGCGGAAGATGAAACAGCATCACAAGTTGACGGTGGCGCTATGCGGTGCATGGGCGGCCACACTTCTCTATGGCGAGATGTTTGCCTTTTGGCTGCCTTCTCTTTGGTCTTGCTCTTGGCCTCATCTTTCATCTACAAGTTCCAAGGTGATTCATTTACTCTCATCTTTGAAATCAATCTTAAAGATTCTCCTTAATTAATACTGATTAATTAAATTAGATAAGATTGCTTAGATCGTAAATTACAGTCATTTGTTGGCTTCATTTTGACCTGTTTTAGGTACCTCTTTAATAACGTATAATGATTTATAGTTCTTAGAAGATAATTAGTATCAAAGAAAGATCCCATTTTTATAGTACCTTTTACCAGCATTGTTATTAAAATTCTCACTTCAGAAACATTTCTAGTGTTCTTTAGTTTAACTCGTGTAATCTCCTGTACACATGTATGCATTATCCCATGTAAAAGTTTTCGCTATTGGAATAAATTTTGTGTTTGTTTCTTTGCTATATCTTTACTCTTAAATTTACCCTTGGTTTTTAGCAACAGGTGTCTTGACAGCGGCAGAAACATTAGCTAGACCAATGTTTTAAGCTGCTCCGTTCTCAATCTAATATCTTAGTGCAGGTCATCTTGGTGTTGAGCGTTGAGCCTAACTGTGCCTGATAAGCTATTGTCTTTATGCATGATGGGCTGCTAACGCATGTTACAACATTTTTTTTTCTGTGCTCTTGATAAATCAGAAAGGAAGAAGAAAAATTACAACCTTACAAAATCTACAGCATTTGTAGAATTAGTATTATAGGCAATCCTTAGCAAGAATTGTCTATAATTTAGATGAGAATTAGCTCCTTCAACAAGCTATGTATCTAATAGATGCATATAATATAAGCACATATGTGTACTAATTTATGTAAATTCATGCATAAGGAGATAGGCATGTTGGCTAATAGACTACTAAATCATGTTTCAGATAAATGGAGTCAAAGCGCCAAGTGATTATGTAAAAGTTGCTGTCCTAACAGACCCACAGGTCAACTTTTATTCCCTCCTGCACATTTTTTTTTTTTGTCAGTTCGGTGTCTTTTTCCACTAATATTGGATTTCTATGTTTAACAGCTTATGGATAGAACCTCTCTTCGTCTACCTCCAAAATCACTTGCTTTGGAGACTGCACAATTTTATACTGATTTATACATGCGCAGGGCATTCTATCTGTCCATACTGCCTTTCAAACCTGATGTGATTCTATTTTTGGGTGATTACTTTGACGGGGGCCCATATTTATCAGATGAAGAGTAAGGCCTTGAAATTTCTGTTCCCACTTGAGATTTCAATCTGCTCCTATTTAGTTAAAGTGGCCACAAAATATCCACTTTGCTATTTGCTGCTTAAATGACGTTTCTACATAAAATCTTACTTTGTTAGATTATTACAGAACCAAACTATGAGAAAATTCCCAGAAAAATTTGCTAGACTGGATATCTGTTCGCACCTTGTGATGGGTATTTGATATCTAGGATCATTTTGCTTATCTCCATTCAGGCTCTCAACAAATGGATTAGATATATGTAATCCTAATCCTATAACTCTTATTGGCTACATTTTCTATGTATTACAATTCCAGTTCTTGCTCAATATTTCCCTATTCCATTGTTTATTTCCCAGTATATCGATTATTAGTTTCTGTTCAGAATGCCCTTGATATTCTTTCCCTATAAGATGGCAGGAGTCCTTAAACCGCTTTAGGCATATATTTGGTATGAACGCGGAAGGAAGATATATTGATATGCAGGTTTACTTCATTCCTGGAAACCATGACATTGGCTATGAAAGCATCATTTCTCATAAACCGGAGGTATTTTGGCATGTTACTAGTAATAATACACAATCTTGGTTATAAGCAATTGTATTTTTTTCTTGTGTTTAGTGTTTACTGGTAGGTTAGTCAACAGTGCTCTTGTTATAAAATTTTATTGATGAACATTGCACTGTGAGAAAAAGGGAACCAATTGAGAGAAGAACTAAAAGTAAAATATATCCTCCAAATTTGCAAAATAAGACCTGTGAAAATATGATATCACTGGGATGAATTCAGAAGAAACTGTTTAGCAAGATAGCTAGCCTTAAACTATTATTGAGGCAGAAATAGATATTGATCATTTTGAGCATGACAAAGTTCTATTTGATTAATACTAGTGATTAGTATATAGAAATCGGGAAAACAAAATGTTTGCATGCATATGCGAAATATATTTTCAGATTTTCAATTCCACTTTACAAATGCTTAGTCTTGTTACCAGTTGTTAAAGTGTAGTGCTGAATTTTTCATCATGGTTACTGGCTTAAGGGTTTTGTTTAGTTGAGTTCATTTCTTTCTGTTCTTTTTTTGTATCATTTATTTGGCAATTGTTAGCACACTTTGTAATAACCTAATGATATTTCTTATATTCTATCAGGCTGTTAGACGCTATGTGGAAGGATTTGGAACTAGAAACTTCCGGTTTACAGTTGGAAAAGTGGAGTTTTTAACTGTTGATGCTCAAATACTTGATGGTAAAGCTGTCAACTCCTCTTCACCTATAATAATTTTGCCTTTCAGTTTTATGCATAATACGTATACATATATTTTCAAAAGGTGCAAGTATAAAAGTTGCATGAAATCCCAAGTCCCCAAATTTATTGTGATCTGCAAAATGGAGATGTAAATTTGCCCAAATTTGTTGCATTTCCTTTATGCTTGGCAACTTTTCAAAATAGCTTTGAGTTAATCTTCTAAATGGGACAAAATCCTATATCTCTCTTGTAAATGCTTCAAGGCATTATTAGCTAAAGTCCACACTTTATATTTGCATTATTGTGCTTAAGGTGAACATATTGATTATATGGCTTGTGCATAGCATAATAAGTTTGACTGTGTACAAATGATTAAAATTCAAATTTGTTGGAGATCAAACCTGAATGTATTTTATTTTGTTGTCTTCAGGTCAACCACAAGAAAATTTAGCTTCCATGACTTGGGAGTTTGTGAAAAATGTCTCTGCAGGTAATGATATTCAATTCTGATTTTCTTACTGATGAGTTTGTAAGTTTGTTTTGTTAACTTACAAATACTTATGTACATCTTTTCATTTTGTCATTTCTTCAGATCTTCAATTAATGCCAAGGGTTTTATTAACTCATATTCCATTGTATCGGCCGGATAATACTTACTGTGGCCCTCACCGTAGTTCTCCAGTCATCAATCAGGTATTCTTTGCCAGTTTTTGCAGTGAAACCTAAGAAAGCTCCCTTTCTTCATAATCAAGTGCATTGAATCCATCCTTTTCTATTCATCAGAATCCCCATGCTCCTTTCCATTCTTGAAATAATATGTTTTTCTCTTCCATGTTCAGCGGATTTCACGTTCTGCACTTGGTCAAGAAATAACGTAAGCTTCTTGTCCTTCTTCTAATGGAATGGCACAAGAGAGTTGCATGAAATTCTAGAGTTTGATTGATCGCTATTGTTCTATGGTTTGATTGTTGGTTCAATGCTGCAGGTACCAGAATTATGTTACTGAGGAATCCTCAAACAAATTGTTGGAGTTGGTCAAGCCTGTAATTTCTTTCATGTCCTTGAATCATCTTACGCATACAATGTCTTCTTTACTAGAGTTGAAATGCTCTGTTTGTATTGATGCAAGAGCATCCAAGACTAGTTCAGAAGTTTTCTTTTAATTTCCTTCTTTATTTAAAATTCTTAATTAAATTAAAGAATGTTAATTAATTAAGAATAATTTTTCAGTTTTACTTAGGATTTAGCTAAATAGGAATACTATTCAGTCTAGGACTCTAAACTAATTAGGATTATTTTTCAGTGTAGAATGGGGATTTGTCCTAACTAATGTAAATAGGACAACAACAATTAGTTTTAGGTTTTTTTTATTTATTTATTTTTTTTTATCTATGAAGTCAGAATTTTAATTCTGAGGGTTTCTTTGAAATCGATATGTTATTTTGTTATAACCAAAATCATCCTATTCTAGCCTAATTGTTGAGAATTAATTGACCTATATTCTTCTACTGCGTTATGTATCCTTAGCATGGCAGTGAAATGTTAATTTATCATTTGATTGTGAACTTGATTTTAAATTATAAGATAGTAAGTATGTGTGGAGTAATGCCTCGTACGAGGAGGTTCAAGGGAGAGTGTCATTCATGAAATTTCACAAGATTCCTCTAATAAAGTTTTTGTGAACCAGTGACTTTTGGGGGGGGGGGGGGGGGGGGGGGGGGGGGGGGGGGGGGGAAGGGGGAGAAATAATGTGGTTAAATGTAAAAATAAAAAAACAAAAATTTGATAAATTTTGAAAAAA